>VZSE01014224.1:38439-60070 GCA_013398275.1 Promerops cafer | reverse complement strand
CAGGGTGTGCTGGTCAACAGTGGCTGAATATGAGCCCCGGTGATGAAGAACACCAATGGCACCTGCTTTGTATCAGCCATGGTGTGGCCACATGCCCAGGGTAGTGACCATTGCCATTTACTGGGCACTGGTGAGGCCTGCAGCTTTAATCCTGAAGTCAGCTTTGAGGCCCTTCACTGTAAGAAGGACAGTGAGGGACTAGAGTGTGTCTAGAGAAGGGAATGGAGCTGGGGAAGGGTGTGGAGCACAAGTCTCATGAGGAGCAGCTGAGGTAGCTGAGGGCGTTCAGCCTGAAGAAAAGGAGGGTCAGGGGGAAACCTTGCTCTGTACAACTCCCTGACAGGAGGATGCAGCCCGGTGGGAGTCAGGCTCTGTTCCCCAAGAACCAATGACAGGATGAGAGGAAATGGCCTCAAGAAGTGCCAAGGAGGTTTAGGCTGGATACTAGGAAAAACATCTTCACACAAGGGGTGGTCAGGCACTAGTACCTCACTGCTCACAGCAGTCGTAGAGTCACCATCCCTGGAGGGATCCGAAACACCCAACAGTGCCTGTGGCAGCTGACAGTGCTCTTCCTGGCTGTGTAGATGTGACACTTGCGGTTGGATTAGGGCTACCGCGGTTGCGGATTGGCTGCATCCAAGGCCACTGCACTCAGGGATTGGTGGACTTGATGGCGTTAGGCTTCTGGTTGGACTCAATGATCTTAATGGTGTTTTCCAAATTCTTAAATGTGTGCAGTTCTGGTGCCATAACATTAGGAAGATACAGAGCTATTGGATAGCATCCAGAAGAGGGCTACAAAGATGGTGAAAGGTCTCCAGGGAAAGCCATACGAGGAGCTGTTGAGGGCATTTGGCTTGTTCAGTCTGGAGGAATCTGAGGAGGGGACCTGATCGCAGTCTGCAGCTTCATCCTGAGGGGCAGCAGAGGGACAGGCAATGACCTCTGCTCTCTGTGACCAGTGACAGGACCTGAGGAAACTGCTGGAGCTGTGTCAAAGGAGGCTTAGGCTGGACATCAAGAAAATGTTCTTCCCCCCAGAGGGTGGTCAGGTGCTGGAACAGACTCCCCAGGCTAGTGGTCATGGTCCCAAGGCTGACAGAGCTCAAAGAGCATTTGGACAACTCTCTCAGGCATGTGGTGGGATGGTTGGGGCTGTCCTATGCAGGGCCAGGAGCTGGACTTGGTGATCCCTGTGGGTCCTTCAGTGCTCAGGATATTCTATGGTTCTAAATTACCCCGATTCTCTTCACTTAGAAGTGAATTCAAATGGGGTATGGGAGGTAAGTGGAGAGCAAAGCCAGCACTCTTGCACTTGTGAAGAGGTTTGGGCTGCAGTGGAGAAAAGAAAGGATGTAAACGGCCTGAGGAGCTAAAGCCACCCTCAGAAGACTGGCTGCAGAACCCTTTCATCTGCTGTCTGCACCAGACTGCAAACACGTAAGAGCGAGGAGAATCGAGGTTAAGGGAGGCCGCAGTGGGAGATGGCTCAGCAGCTTGTGCTTTGGGTAGGGCTGTCTGAACTAGTCTGGGGCTAGACTAAACAGTTGTTAATGCTGTAACTTACAAAGGCCAGGATTTTGTGCTGCAACGTGGAGTGGAATTACATCATCTGCCGGTGGCGCCGGGGGGGGAAGGAGCGCGGGCGGGGACGGCGAGGCGGCCGTCGGTGACGTGACGTGGCTGCTGCCGCCGCGGACGCGGATTGGCTGCGGCCGAGGCCGCTCCGGGCGGGGATTGGCTGCGGCGGGTCAGCGGGGCCGCGGCGGCGGGAGCGCGCCCGTGTGTGGTCCGCGTCCCCGCGCGTGCTGCCCCACGGGCCCGCGGCGCTCGGGCGGGGGCCGAAAGCCCCGGGGAGACCCCGGGGAGGGTTCCGGGGCCAGGACAAGGTGCTGCTCCGCCGCGCCAGGCGGTACTGCCGTGACCGCGCTGTACTGCAGGGATGCGTTCTTGAGAGAAAGGAATCGCACGGTACTTGCTGCTTTGAATTGCCGCTTCTCTGTTCGTATACCATCTGCAGACCCGGGTGAACCTATATGCGAGCTGCTCTAAAGACCATTTATTTGAAGTTTTCCTTTATTTTAGTCAGTTCTTCTGAACTGGCTTCCCTCTGGGAATGTTTCTAGGGTTAAAGTTTGCACGAAGAGCTGCAGATCGATTTTTTTTTCCCTTGCAGAAGTTGCAGTTGGTAAGGTAATGAAGCGGTTTAAATAGTAAAAGCCTCTGAATGTTAAAGACGACTTAAAATTTGTGTTGTGGGAAAGACTTCATAGAAAATGTGTGCTTTTCCTTTGAACTTGATTTATCTCTTTTTCTGTCTAAAGTGTTTTGCAAAATAGTTCTGTCGATCAGAGTTTGACTTGCAGATTTTTTTCACTTGTGGAATGTCTTAACACTCAGATATTTGCCTTTATATCTAAAACTGTGAAAACAGTTTATTTAGTTTTTTGTAATCATTTTACTGCAAGTAATTGTGGACATGCTGTGGCTCTGCAGCCAACAGACTGAGCAAACTGTTATTCACTGTGGTTTTTCAAGGCACAAGTTTTAGGATTTGAGATTGCTGATTGCTTTGGAAGGTAACTAAATCTCTTTACACTGATGTGGAATAGCATCTAAATGTACTGTGCTACTTAACAGCTATTTTTGTGATAATAAATACACGAAAACTAGGTCATGATATTGCTTTCTATGAGCAATAATACAAGGATAGCTTTCATTATTTAAAGAGATAATAGCAAAGTGATATTTTTAAACGTCATGTTTGGAGACTAGTTTGGAAGAATTAGCTTTTTCTTGTAGTGAAAAAAAATTTTAAGCTGATGCTAGGAGGAATACCTGAATAATGCATTTTACTTTTTTTTTTATTGCTTCCACCAAGTAAGGCAGGAAAGTTTTACTTTTTAAAAATTTATATTTGATTATACACCTGTTTTTATTTGTCACTGAATGTCAGAACCCTTCCAGCTGTGGAAGTGGTGGAAATGTGAGTGGAATGGAAAATAAGGATTGAAATTAAATCCTTGATTGAATGAGAGGAGAGAAAGGAGTTTGATTAGCCTGAAAGAAAGCCTGTAGTTTACATCATACTGTAAACTGTGCTCTGTCTGTGCTTTCTGGCAGCATCCATTTCCATTTCACATACTGATACCTGCTGCTGTTTTAAACTCTGTTTTCTTGTTAACTTGGTCTCCTTGCCTTTTTTCACAAGCTAGTTTCAAAAACATGCTATTTTTTTGATCTTTTTCCTTCAAAATATTCACACTGACACTTCTCATTCTTCGTTGTCTGCCTGCTTTTAGCAAAGTTGTCTCCAGCAAAGGGAGACAGAAGACAGTCTTCCAGAAGGACAAGGTTGCTCTTAGTTGCAAGCAGCCTGTAGTGAGAATGTGAAGTGGTTCTCCAGCAGATCAGTAGGAGCAGCCAAGGAGATGGCACAGTTTGATCTGGCCAGTGGGGGTCTGTATTCTGTGACAGCGAAGTGCCAGGTGGACGTTATTACTACAGCAGGAGTTGAAGGTCTGTAAGGAGAGGAAGTGTCTGGAGGTGAAACTTCAGGTAGTGTGCCTGTTTCTGTCCCTTAAGGGGCATAGTCTGTAGAGGGATCTGAAGGGCAGCAGGCAGTTCCACTCAGGGTATTTGTGGTGGAAGGGGTTCTGGATAAAGACCTTGATGTTTGCCAGCTCATGTCAGGGGTTGCTGGATTTTAAGCATCTCTCTGAGACCCAGCTAAGACCCTCTTGAGAAGACAGTGTCTAACAGTAGAGGTCAAGGTGAGCTTCAAGGTGGAAGGCTGAAACATGCATAGTGGGAATTGTGCAACCCCGGAGGCAGGCGCATGAGGTGCCTGGTAAGGGATCAGAGGGGGAATGTCTAGTTAGTACTGTTCCCCAGCTTCTTTAAACTTACCCTGTTATGAGAAGAAAACTTCGACTGCTTGCTTAGTTGGATGATCTGCTCAGAGTCCTTTGTCTGCCTCATCCTGGCAGTGGCCAATGTTGCCATTTCACATGAAATACAGAACAGGAGGGACATTGCAGATTAATATTATTAAAATGCCATGCAATGTAAGCTTTACTAGACAAAACAGGAGGAACATTATGTGCTGGTGGCTGCCTTCTCTTATGTAGAGGTATATATTTTAGTAAGGATTACAATGAGGGATAATAATACACTGATGCAGGGTAATGAGGCCTCTTCAAGTGTTTATGTACACGTATGGTAGATCTGTCAGTGCTGTAAATATCCTGGTATTTGTAATACCAGTCTTCTTACTATAAGGTCTCCTTGTCCTCTTTTCAGTGCTTTCTCTGTACCATAGTTTGTGGAGTTTTGTTTGCTTTATTTCAATGGTGCTGGAAAATGGATTGCAAAGTTTTGTAAAAGGGGAAGGACAGGTTTTGTGGTTTAAATACTGTCTGGGTGAACTGGATTCTTCTTAATCTTGTTTGTTTCTGTGGTGAGACTAGATGCATTACTTGAACTAGATCTGTCATAGGAAATGGCTAATTGTATATCTGTTGTTTGCTGTGTACTTGCTCTAGTGAATTTTAGAGTTAGAAGAATCCTGAGTGTTTACAGGTTCAGTCAAAGGAAACTGATGCCAAGTGCTTGGAAATTTGTGTCCTTACTTGTAATCATGGATAAGATCTTGTAATTTGATAGTGCTCAGGGAAAAGTCAATGAGCATATTTCCTATGCTCATTGCATGAATAGGGCTAAGATTCATGAGAAGTATAGTAGATGCTCTGTTGTGAGGTGTACAGAGAAGTCTGTATGATACAATGTCTCTACTGTTTTTTCTTTTTCTTTCAGGCTTTTCCATGAAAAAAATAATACTTTTATCCATTGTAGGTACATTCACTAACAGTGTTTTCCCTTCTCAGGGACCCATGTTTTATTCTTTACCTTTAATAAAGATCTGGCAGCAGGTAGAGAAGAGGGGCCTTCAGTTCTTCTATATCATAGTCTGTGTGCAAATTCTATGAAATGGAGAGTGAGCACGAGGAAATTGTATTAAGATGGTACAGGAAAAGAGGAATTGGACTGGGGGAGTGGGTGAGGAGAGAAATATAGATGGAAAGTCGTTGCTGTTTAACCAGTTTTCCTCCTTCCTCCCTTCGTTTTAACTTGCAGATATCCTTGATTTGCAGAAGGCATCTCAAAATGTTGTGTCGAGCTGCCCTGAGCCCTCTTGTCCGTTCCCCTGGATGGTGCTTTGTGTCACCGCCACATGCCATCGCAGCCATTTCCCGTTTATGTATGTATGAGAGAAAGCACACATTTCTAAAATGCTGGTCAGTATGTGTCTGGGCATGCCTATGCTCTTTCCTATGTTGAAAGGAAAATCATCTCATTAGCATCATTCAAAACTTACAGCCTCTGAAGTGAGCTGTAGTTGAAGCTCTACTTTCTCAGTGTTACTTTCTCCCTTAATAATATTCAGCTGGATGTCTGAGTTTGTGTACTTTTCATTCTAACATACATTTAAAGGAAAAAAAGTAGTTGTAAAAGTACTGCTGCTGTAAAAGTTCTTTATTTCAACCTCATACATTCCTGGAGAACAAGATCCGATTATGTCTGCTCCCCCATCTGCATTTGCAGATGTCTTGAGTAAAGCAAAGAGCAAAACTCAAATTTACTTGGATTAAATTCAAGTGGAAAGATGCATGCAGGAAACCTGAGTGTAAATACATCGGTGCCCTGTAAATAGTTCTTCCCTGAAAACCTATTTTAGGAGAACCATTTGGTGTCTGCTTAATCAGTGGTCTGAAATACAAAAGGCAAGGACAGATAAACTCCATTAGATCAGGAGAGTAGCTGTTTACCATTGCATGCAAGATTAATTTCCCACTGGTCTGTATATTAACAGTTCTCTTTTATTAATAACTATATGAATTAGATGTTAAAATCTTGAAAATTATAAACTTTTTATTTATGAGCTACAGCTCTGTTGACTTCTGTATTTGTAATGTTTCTAAATAGTCCTCATTTTCTGAAGTCAGTAGTCTTCACAGTGCTACCTATGCAAAGTTTGTTCCCAAGTATTGCTAGTATCCAGAAGTGGAGCAACTCTTGTCACTTCATCAGTTGTGATCTAGAGCTGGAATCATCATTTATCACAGGGATTTTTTTTTTTTTGTTCTCCACTGTTTTCCGTCTGTTCTCCACGTTTTTTTTTTCTGTTGTGTTCAGCTTGTGTATTTCGAAATTCTGCTCCTTTACTCCTGAGAAGCAAGCCTTGTGTGGGCTACATAGAAGGATCTGCGGTGATAAATACTTAAATATGTTTCATATGTGTCCCTTTTTTTTCATTAAGGAAGTGAAACTGTTGACAGGTATGGAATATATGAACTGGAATGCCTTTAAACCTACTTGTCCAAAACCTGGACTGGATGGCTGTATCAATTCCTCCTTAATTGCATGTGGAGCTAGATAATGGGCTTGCATCTCCAGAAATGTTTTGCATGTGTAATGTGGGAGCCGATTTCACGTCTCAGTCCAGTGTAAAATAACTGAAAAAGGTAGATTTATGCAGCTATAGAGCAAGAGTAATGATTAGGACTTTAGTGGGGATAAATTGAATTCTCTGCTTGTTCTAGAACTGTTGTCCTTTCCCTCATTTTTCTTAAAAAAAGTAAATGGTTTCTTTTCAGGTACTGGTTATCTTTCAACAGCTACCTTCTTGGAACCTTCTAAACTCTGAAGCCAAGAGAACTGGAAATAAACACCTTTCTGGTTATACTGTGTAGGTTAGGCAAATACTAAATAGCAGTAGTACTAAATAGTAAGGTGTAATGCTGGAAGCAATGGTCAAATTGTACTCCTTTGCCCAGTCTTTCCTATGTATTGTAAACCTTATTTAGATTTGCAAGTATTCCCTTGTGAAAATTGGGGCAAATGAAACTCCTCCCTAAATTCCGTTTTCTGTTTTTATATGTGACATGTTAGTGCGGCCTTCACTTATGATTAGTCACTTAAACTTCTTCTGTGTGTATAATGAGCGAAAGATTTATTTAATTAAAGCATCGTTGAATTAAAAGGGGTTTCTTTTATGTAGTACAATGTTCATTCCTGTCTTTCTCCAGTAACACCAAAGAGAAAAGAATAGTCACTTTAACTTATAAATGAAT
The DNA here is from genome assembly GCA_013398275.1 of Promerops cafer. Taxonomy (NCBI): domain Eukaryota; kingdom Metazoa; phylum Chordata; class Aves; order Passeriformes; family Nectariniidae; genus Promerops; species Promerops cafer. The sequence goes on along the minus strand of VZSE01014224.1, from coordinate 52,934 downwards.
CCATTACGTATTGCAAAGCACCAAAATTAGAGATACTGAACATATGAAATATGATTGGGTAACTGACCATGGCATCGGATTCGGTTCACTCATTTGTAAAGGTGCCTCTGCATCTTCAGATGATACATTGGTTAGGATTGACTAGAATAGAGTAGTTAGTTGTAAGACCCTTAGAGTGGTCAGCTAGACCCACAGCCTGATGCTTCAGGATTGCCCAAAGCTAAAGCACACTATGGGCATTGTCCAAATGCCTCCTGAGCATTGACAGGCTTGGAGCACAAACACATCTTCAGGTTCCAGGGCTTGAACACCACCATGTGACTTTGAGTTTGTATGTCTGTCTTGCCCCTTCAGTTCTCCCTCGTTGAGCAATGTGCAAAAATACCTGGCTTAGAGATGTTACAAAAGCTGTGTTTCTTTTCTAACAGTCAGGCTTTCTGTGCTACTTCAGAGACAGGAAAACTCTCTTAACTGTATCTCATGAGGCAAGGCAAAGGAGATTGTTTTTAAAACTAGCCCTTGAGATGTGAGCTATATAGGCTCTTTTACAGAGCTCTGTGATGCATGGGATATTGCCTTCTGTATCTTAGGGATGGTTAGTGCTGCTCAGGTACTCCAGTTTCTCACTTCTTGGTGAATTGAAAGGTAGCGTCTCATTCCCAGTTACTGGGAAGTGTGTATTGTGAAGGGTCAAAATTCTGAATGAAACGATTAAAACTGTTTTTTTTCTCCTTTTTTTCTTTATCCACAGATCTCCCGTGTCATAACCAAAGATTAAGGAATGAATCCATCCGTTGTTGGAGCAACATTCCATTTATCACCGTGCCACTCAGCCGTGCACATGGGAAATCATTTGCCCACCGCAGTGAGCTGAAACACGCAAAACGGATTGTAGTAAAGCTGGGTAGTGCTGTTGTTACTCGAGGGGATGAGTGTGGCTTGGCCCTTGGGAGGCTGGCTTCTATTGTAGAGCAGGTAATTCTGTGACTGAACATTTGTGTTAACTTCAGGTACTCAGTGATTGTTGAATGCTACAGAAGATTGTAGTAAACCATCATAAAATATTGATATTCTTTAAAACAATGTGTTAGCCTTTCCCTTTTCAACTCCCTGTGCTGCAGTACTATAAACCATGTAACTCAGTAAATTGTTTTTTGGAGGTGTGGTGGGTTGATCCTGACTATCAGCTAAGCATCCACACAGATTCTTGTTTGCTCCCCTCACCACTGCCCCACCACCAGTGGGATTGGGAAGAAAATGGGAAGAGCAAAAGTAAGAAAACTCATCAGTTGAAATAAAAATAGTTTAATAAGTCAAGGAGAGAGGAAAAGAATTCTGTGATGGTAATCACTACCTCACACAAGCAGACCGATGCCCCGCTAGTTCTTGAGTGGTGGCCACCTTGGAAGACAACCTCCTGCAACCTCCTATTCTGCAGCTGTATTACTGTGCGTGACACTATATGGTGTGAAGAGTCCCTTTGGCCACTTTAAGGTCAGCTGTCTCAAATGTGTCATCTCTGAACTTTGTGCCCAACTGCTAGCCTACCTGCTGGGATGGGACAGAGTGGAACAAGGAACGCCTTGATGGCTGTGCAGGTGCTGCTCAGCATGGGGGAAAGATAAGGCTTTGATGCTGTGCAACCACTGTTTAGCAATAGGCAAAACATTGGAATGTTACCAAAACTGTTTTAGAACTGAAATCCAAAACACAGTATCATACAGACCCCAATAAAGAACGTCAACTCCATCTTGGCCAAACCCAGTATAGAGGGAGAGATTTGCACAGTGAGATTTTTGTGCAATAAGTAAGACATGGCTGGGGCATTAGTTGTCTCTAGTGGGAAGGTGGCACTGAAGTATGTGAGCTCTGCAAACGTAGTCAACCCTTCTTAATCACCTGAGCATCAGCAGAGTTCCTCCAGAGAAAAGCCTGAAACCTCATTACTTGTAGGAAAAACTGATGGGATCAGCTCATGTATTTCTTCTCCAAAATGAAAGGGTTATCTTGGCGAGCACTGGACATGTCCTTTCTGGGAAGTAAAGTTAACGTACTATATTAAATTCATGTAAGACATTTAGCTTTGGGGCTTTGAAAGAAATCTGGCCAGATACATGTAAGGAGGAAGTAATCGAAAGCTTTACTATTGAGAGTTGGCCTCTTCACTTCTAGAATTCAAAGTTAGTTTATAATGGTAGCTTTGGGAGTGGATGGATTCAAGCATTTTTCTGTCACAAAAGCTGGTATTGTGAAAAGAAGGTTTATGAGAAGTTATAGATTGCATGCAGTCCTTGGCATAGCTTCCACATGGCTGGGAAGGTGTGCAGAAGTATCATGAGGGGTGATTACCTTGCTTTGTGCATCCATAGCAAAGTCAAAATGCTTGTGTCAGCAGGAATTGGTGAGCATAAGGTTATAGTAGCCAGGACTGTTTTGTTCTCACGGATCATATGCCAGGCCCTATTTCTTATTTCCTGTACTTACAGGTCTCAATGCTGCAAAATCAGGGCCGAGAGATGATGATTGTCACCAGTGGGGCTGTAGCTTTTGGAAAGCAGCGGTTGCGTCATGAGATCTTGCTTTCTCAGAGTGTGAGGCAAGCACTTCATTCAGGCCAGAGTCAGCTAAAAGACATGGTGAGAGGCTGGTGGCACTCCTGCTTTTCCTTCAGTGTTGGATACTACCTGTTCAAGTCATTGCCTGACAGCTGCTCTTTGTCTTTGTAGGCTATTCCAGTCTTGGAGGCCCGAGCCTGTGCAGCAGCTGGGCAGAGTGGACTAATGGCTCTGTATGAGGCCATGTTTACACAGTACAGCATCTGTGCAGCTCAAGTAAGGCGTTCCTTCTTTCTTAGATTGACTTGCTACTTTTGGAGCTTAGTATTGTCACATAAATGGTAGCTTATACAAGAGTGCCCTCCTAAATATTTCTGAAATGGAGTTATCTATTGTCACGATAAAATGAATATGCTTTTTCTTTTTGGAGTTCAGGTGTGTCCTGCTCTTTTATAATGGGGATGGTCTGTTAAGATCTCTTCACAAAAGCTGAAGTTCGTGGTCCAAAATTATGGTTTAAAAACCTCAATGACTAAACCGCGATACATTCTGTAAAGCTGACAGAAGTGCATATCCACACCTCAAAACTTGCTGTCCATCTCCTCTTCGAACCTTTCCAACTTGTGGGTGATGGTATCCCTGGCTTGGGTCTTATACTGATTACGATCTTGTTCTCCAAGTTCATTCTTGGAGTGTTTGACCTACCTGCTTGAGATAGCCTATTACAGGCTTCAGTGGAATCAACCTGATAATATTGTGGAAAGAATGTTTCTCACTTTTATTCTGTATCTTTTAAATGTGGCTTTTGTTTCTTTAGTGACCCAAAAGGCATGACTGCTCTGTTATGACATGTAAATACATAAGTTTATATGATGTTCTTATAGGAAAGGTGGTAGGCTAAGTAGTTTCTTTCTTCCTTTTAGATTTTAGTCACCAATCTGGATTTCCACGATGAACAGAAGCGTCGCAACTTAAATGGAACATTACATGAGCTTTTAAGGATGAATATTGTCCCTATAATTAACACAAACGATGCAGTTGTTCCACCTCCAGAGCCAAACAGTGATCTGCAGGGGGTAAATGTGGGTAAAGTATTGCAAGGGGGGGGGGAGGCCCTGCTTGCAGATGGTGCAGCGCTAATATGTACTTGACTAATGCCATAACTGGGGACCTCTGAAGTCTACAGCGGAGAAAAAAAGATACAGAATTAATATGTGGACATAGAGTACTGGCAGACTGTGTTGTCTTGTCTGTATTTGGCATGATACAGTGTTGTGGGGTGAAACCAGGGCAAATATGCAAGCATGCCTCTGCAGGTCATCTAATCCAGCACCCCCTCTTAAAACAGCGTCAGTTAGTGCCTCTTGCCTTGTCACTGGGCACTAAGGTGGAGAATTCAAGTACTGATGACACTGCTTGTCATTTGGATACCCTTTACTGAAGCATATGTACTTTCACACAAATATCACCTTTGAAGTTTCCAGTGGGTGTGAAAAAAGTAGCTCAGAAGGACTTGTTAGTGCTGAGGTAAATTGCTTTTTTATGTTGGCACCAAATATTTCTTAGTTCCTCACACTATTCACTGATTCTGATATGCACATGTATTGCAGGTAATTAGTGTGAAGGATAATGACAGTCTGGCAGCACGACTGGCTGTGGAAATGAAAACTGATCTCCTGATAGTTCTTTCAGATGTAGAAGGTTTGTGAGCAATTTCTTTAATTTTTGGTTTTAGTGAAGCACATCAGATTGTCAAACCAACCTCTTTTCCTGTTTTAGTGATCTCTTCAGTTCATCTCTTTTACGAGGACAATTGCAATGTACTATAGTAACTCCTTAAGGCCTATACCCAGTGTTGGTGCTGTGGCATAAGCCAGACACTGTTTGACACACTATTGAATCTGGGTGGGTGAGAATGCAGGTGAACCTGAGACCTGTTCCAGATCCCAGAATACCGCATGTACTACGGTACTTCGGCTAGCTTCTCAGAGTTGTATGATAGTCAGAAATAGTATGCGGGGTAAAAGCTATGTGTCTTGAATCAGGAGTATAAACCAAATACTATTCTACAATAGTTTGTTTCTTCTGGCATCAGGTTCTGTCAGTGAATTATCAGTGTATTGCAAGTCCTGGTCATTGCATTCCAGATACCTGGGCCTTGCTATCTTTTCCCTTGCTTTTGGCTTACACTGCTCTAAGTCTTCTGAGCTGTGCTGTTGTGATACAAGCCTGTCACCTATGGGTGTTGAACTTCCTTTTCTAGAGAGAGGAGGGTAGTGGGTACAGTTTCAGATCAATGCAGTCTACATCAATCTTAAGTCACCTATTCTTTTCATCTTCTCCAGATGGGTTTCTTTCAACAGATCCTGGCCTTCAGCACATGCTTGAGGCCCTGAGGAGGAAAGAGGTGTCTTTCCATAAGCACAGTTTCTTTTAGCAGATGCAGCTGGTTTCATGGTTAATTCTAGTCAAAATGACTGTCTTAGAACAACTCATAAAAGCAATAGTCAAAAGAGTTTGTAAAAAACCCCAAAAACCAGCACACCTCTCCTCCAAGCTTATTCATTCAATGTGACAGCTTGTTTATGGAAAGATGTCCTCTACTTCGCAAGCTATCAAGGATGGGCACAGATAGACTGGACTTGTGGTCTCTAATTTGTTGTGGCAGTATTTGTGCACATAGAATTTTTGGGAAGTGTAGTGGTAGAGCTGAAGTTTAATATGTTAGGTAAACCAAAGTGTCATTCAACTCCAAGCGTAATGACATTAAAATGCTAGTAAGATTATGCCTCTGTAGTGTTGTGTTCCTTCTTAGAAGGATTCAATAGTTACCCTTTTTACGTGTTTCCGAATTGCCTGTTTTCTCACTGTGCAATCCATCATTCAAGAATATTGTCTGAGTCTTTGGCGAGGAGGACTGTTTTTGCCTGTTCAGTTGGGGGTTTGTATATGTAAGCCCTGATTTTGAACATCTGAAAGCTGCAAACTGTCTCAAACCTCAACCAAATGTCATTACCTCCCGGCTTGCTCGCTGCTATTCAGCATGCGGGTTTTTGGGTTTATTTTTTAGGCTTTCAATAAACCTATACCTTTTGGGTCTGCCAGTTAAGAATTTTGTGCTTTCAGTCCCACGAAAAGAAGGGTTCAGTGGAAGTTTTCAATCCTATAAAGTGAAACACAGCTTTTTAGCCTCATGTTGGTTGTTTTTGTTGTTTTTTTCCTTTTCTTTTTTCATGGGTGAGCTTTCGACATGAGGGTATACAACTGATTTTTATTATTTATTTCAGGACTCTTTGACAGCCCTCCAGGGTCTGATGATGCAAAGCTTATTGACATATTCTACCCAGGAGACCAGCAGTCTGTAACATTTGGAACCAAATCCCGAGTGGGAATGGGTGGCATGGAAGCCAAGGTAGGAATATGGAACTTTTGCATCATAATCGGGAAGGAATGGGAGCTACATGAGATGATTGTGCTTTGTGCTGCTGTTCAGATGGATCTTGGCAGGCTGCAGGAATGGGCAGGTGGGAACCTTAGGAGTTCAATAAAAGGAAATGCTGAGTCTTACGCCTCGGGACACTGGTATGGGCTGCAGAGTGGATTGCCTTGAATGCAGGTTCAGTGAAAAGGGCATAGGGGTCCTGGTAGACACCAAATGGAATGTACACCAGCAATATGGCCTATGGGCAAAGCAGGTCAACAGTGTCCAGGGTTGTATGAAAAAGAACAGAGCCAGCAGGTCAAGGAAAATGATTTCTTTCATCTACTCAGCACTAGTGAAACCACACCTGTAGAGCTGTGTCTGGTTCTAGATACTGCAGTACAGGAAGGACATGTCATGCTACAGTGAAACCAACAGAGAGCCATGAATATGATTAAAGAATTGGAGCACTGTCACACTAAGAGAGGCTGAGAGCTAGGATTGTTTACACTGGAAAAGAGAAGGTTTGGGTATAAGTAGCTGAAGGAAGACTTTAGAGAAGGCAGAACCAGGTTCTTCTCAGTGGTATCCAGGGAACAGACAAGAGGCCGTGGGCGCAGAATGAAATACAAGTGATTAAACTGAAATGTAAGAATTTTACAATGAGGTTGCTGAAGCACTGGAGCAGGTTGCCAAGAGAACCTCTGGGTTCTCTGTTTGGAGATGCTCAAAACCTGACTAGATGGTGTCATGAATAACTTGCTCTAGTTGACCCTGCTTTGACCAGGCAGTTGGACTGTATGATTTCCTGGGGTCCTTTCCAGCCTCAGCTGTTCTTTGAGTACCCTGAAATGGTATGTGGGTTCCTTTTGCTTTTCTTTTAGGTCCGTGTGAATTGAAAAGAGGAAGTAAAGAATTACACTCACGTAGATGTTAAAAGGTGACATTTGGAACTGTATTTTAGTGTTTTAAGTTAAAATCAGAGTCAGTCTCAATTCTTTCTTATGTGATAATTCAAAGACTTTGGGAATTCCTGTCTCTTAAATCTGATATGGTACCTCCCTCTCTTTCCCAAGTTTGTACAATGTACTGTTTGCTTCTGAAGGATATATTAGTGGAGACCAAGGTACTTCAGTTTTTGAGTGCAAGGATAGTAGAAGTGGGAGGGCTAATGGGTTTTAGTCCTGTGTACAGTCAGGTGGTCTCAGTATTCATTGCTGTGAGTACATAAACATGGGTGTGTTATGTCACTTCAGCATATGGCTCTCATCAGGCTGAGATACGCACTGCTGTAGTATTAATTGCTGCAGGTTTCCCTGGGACATATATGGAAAATTGTCTGTAAAAACCAAAGCAGATCTTAGACCAAAGTAAAATTCTTCACCAGTTATGTTATTGATTATTCACTTTTCTGAAGAATCAGGTAAGGCACACTCTTAAGCATCAGAGCATGACTGGAAGGTGGCAAAAGGAGGAGACATTTGTAACTATGGAATGTACAAAGTTTATTCAGAAATTACTTTCCCTTATCTGGCTTCTAGGATAATTTAAACAATTCCAGGTATTGAAGGTAAAGCTGCCAAGGTCAGAGAGTACTTTATTGTAAAAGTAAAAATCTGTAAGAGTTACTTGGTATCTTTTGAGTCACATAGAGGCAAATCTTGATGCAGGTGTTGTAACAAAAATTTGCTACAGTTGAGAATGTAGGTGACATTTTTGGAAAACTGTAGCATCAGTAATAGAAAAGGGGATGGTGGCTCAAAGAACAAACCTTGTTTTTTAGCGTGAAATTAGAGCAATAATGAAGCAGCTGATGGTCTTTTGGTAGCTGAGTTTGATGTGATAGGCCTATCTGACATTTGTCTCATAGTAACTATGGACTGTAATACCAAATTGTAGAACCATATTAGGAAAGCATAGAAGTGAGTAAGCAGAGAAGCTTTTGCAATTAAATAAATGACACACAATTAAATGTAAGTAGTGGATAATATTGCCCATACCTTGACTGGGAAAATAAATGAAGGAAACCGCTGTCAGTACCTCTTCAGCAGGTAGCATCTGGGATTTGAGAGAAATCATATTCTGCTCAAAAATGTGCAAAGAGGCTGATCTTAGGACCGATCAGTACACAGGGATTTCAAAGGACCCTTACTAATGAGCTAATCGTGATGTAAACTTAACATACTGTAGAAGGATTAAGCAAATGTCATTATTCCAACACTGAAGTTCAGAGAGTTCCTCAGTGTGTTGAATGCTCTTGGAAATCGTAAGCGATAAATCTGGACATCAGAGTGGACCAAGAAGTCTTGTTGAGAGTGGTGATTCAATAACCAGTGAATCTTTTGCAGCCGGCTCTGTCCTTTCCTGTAGGTGAAAGCAGCTCTGTGGGCCCTGCAAGGAGGCACTTCAGTAGTGATTGCAAATGGAACCCACCCAAAGATCTCGGGTCATGTCATCACAGATATTGTAGAAGGGAAAAAAGTTGGAACTTTTTTTTCAGAGGTAAAACCTGCAGGTGAGTACAGAGTTAATGTGTACCTTGAGAGTTGCAGAGATTTCCTGAAAAATTAGAGTTAAAATTTCTCTAGAGCTGTGCAATACCTGAGAAACTACCGTCTGCTTGCAAAATGGGTTTTGAAAGGTATTTTCTAAAGTAGGGGTAGAAACTGCTGAATTCCCTGCTCTTCTTCTCTCTAGCTGATAAACTGCATCAGACTTGCGTTTGAAGAACGCAGTGAGTAGAGTAGAAGTTTTGCCTTTTGTAGTCTTAAGAGTTATCATCAAGTATCCATGATTTCACTGTGAAAATATGGATATAGAATGTGCTGCTGAACTAAGGTAGTGTTTAGGTTTATTTTTTTATCATTAATTTCTTTTATGACTCAGTGTTCTAGTATGGTAGGTAGGAATGTTTTCCTGCCACTGCATTGCTGAAACTGTGTAATAACTGTTGGATAAAATCAGTCCAAAGATTCTTGACCTTAGCAGAATAGATACTGGAGTGATATTTTTGACTTGCACTTTAAGCCAAATGAATTTCTTTGTGTATAGTAATCCTTAATGGACTTCTTGTATAAATATGTCAAATCATCCTTTGAACGCACTCGATGTCATCATGCTCAAGTGCCTTTTTGGTTAGCTCCACTGTAATAAGTTGGTATCAGCAGTAAAGCTTTTAATCTTGTGATCCCATTCAGAGTCACAAATACGGTAAGTAGCAAATGTCCGTCCCTGTGGACTGTTGTGGTGTTTACTCCAATCATCTCTTTGTCTTCTATCTTCTAAAACCCACACTTTGGAACATCAAGTAACTTTAAAAAATCAGGTATATCTGCTTACATACATAATTTTTCTCCAAGAACACTAAAAAATGCCATATTTTGTAAACTACGATATCTCTTCAAAAAGCTGTTTAAAGATGTCTTAAATTAGTCTAATTAATGTCATGTCCACAAGTTCTCTTCTTACACTTCCCACTATACCTCTCTATAATTTCTACTCTGGCAGTTACCATGGGACTCTTCTTAAATGGAAGTTGGGTTCAAGTCACCTGGTTTACAGGCTATTTCAGGAGAGTTAAAAATGGCAGTTTTTCCATGAGCAACTTGGGAATTCTTTACAGAAATGCTACCTGAACATGGTGACTTGAAACAGAAACACAACCTGTTTTATATAATTACAGCACCTTGCTTCTAAAATGCATACAAGGAAAGACAGGGAAGGCTATTTTTCTGCAAGCTGTTACTAGGATTTTAGCTTCCATCATTACATTCCTCAGCTGGACACTTAAACTTTTCAAAGTTTGCCTCTTTTCTTTCAGTAGCCTACTATGCCCGAGTGACTTAGCTATCCTGTTCTTTTGGCCTTTGTCAAGTCTTTCTGATACATGCTGCACACTTGCTGTGACACAGAGACATAATCTTTGTGGTGATTTTTTATGTAGGGATAAAAACAGTATTTTTGTGTCAGGTACAGACTTTTCTGTCTTAGGATACATTTTTCTTGAATTTGTGTGTTAAAAACTGTACCAGCTTTCATGCTCTAAACAAAGAATTGGAAGGCGAATGGGCTAGCGCTCACTTCTGCCTATGCTGTTACTTTGTCTGCATAGCATATTTTGGGGTTTTTTTTGCAGGCCCTACTGTAGAACAGCAGGCTGAAATGGCTCGCGCTGGTGGCAGGACCTTGGCGGCTCTACAGCCTGAGCAGGTGACAGAACAATATGGCCAAATAGTTAATAATGTGCATGTGTGGCAAGTTTTACAACACAGACTTATAATATAAATGGACCCCTTGGGACAAAAATCTATTATTTCTGTGCCAGATCCATTGTTTGTATTGTAGCCTGCTTAAAGATGAGAAAAGCAAAAAGATCATGTTCCTTGGGGCTGTGAAGTGATATGGGCTTTCATGTGGGGTTTATAAAAATTTTGGTAGCATCCAGTAAGACACAGAAGTGAATTGTGATCCGAGCTGCTGAAGAATTGGTTGGAATAACTTGCTCCACTCACACCTGTGTGGAGTTTAGCACACAACATGTATATAAAAGTGGAGCTGTAGACAATTACTACTCTGCAGCTGGGTGGATATGATGTGGTATAGGGTGCTCTTAAAGGAAGGACATGTGAGTTTGGTGAAGAAGACTGGGAAAGGAAAGCAAGATAATAAAAAGCAAGGTAATGGCTGAAGCAGTGTTCGGTCTTCTTTTTCAGTGTGATGCGGGCTGGAAAAATCAGCTGGCCAAGTATCGGGAGAGTTAAGATAGTGAGAGGATGTGGTCAGCATAAATGGACTGTAGGAACTAGATGTCAAACAGCATGGACTTTGAGTAAGAAGTCGGTTCAGAAACTGTTTTCTCTTTCAGAGAGCAGAGATTATTTATCGTCTCGCTGACTTACTAACGGACCAGAGGGAAGAAATTCTCTTAGCAAACAAGAAGGACTTAGAGGAGGCTGAAAATAAAGGTACTGTTTCAAACCTTCCATAGTAGTACTATCATCTTGGACTTCTCTGGGCCTCAAGACAAATGAGCAGAACTAGAATCTTCTGTCACCTGGGATTGGGCGGTATGGCTGACACAGATTATTGAACCCAGGACTTTGAGAGCTTGTCAGTGTAAAAAGCTGCAGCCTCCTTCATTGCATAAAACGGATGCCTTCATCAGAGAAGATACTGAGGCAGTGCAAAACACCAAGTTCTGTATTGTACAAAAGTAAAAAAAAGAATGGAACAAATATCTCTGTTACTGTCATGCCCAAAGTGAGTATTTTCTGGGTTAATTAATGTAATGTTTGGTTCCTGAAGGGAAAGCTATCATCTCTACACTTAAATTGATGCTCACCAAAGCATCAGTTGTCCCCTTCTGATTGAGGAGGGTTCTCTTTAGGTGGCTCAGAGGAAACCCGTTCTTTTGTGTTAGACTGATGCATTGATTGAGAAGCTTGGATTGAGATGTGTACATGTTGGCATAACAAATACATGAAAAGGACACATCATGAATTCTGATACTCTGTGGAAGGCACCACTGACCAGAATATTTGAGGGGACATTGCTGGGTTAACTTACTGTTTGAACATGTTCAGACTAGAAAATTCAAGTCGTTCTTGCCCAGTCTGCACAGAAATGCTATGCATGTGTCTGTGCTTTGATGTTTCTGTTTGTAAAGCAGAAGGATGAAATTACTGCCTGGACCTTCCAGAAATACTGCAAGGGTATTTGTAAGAAATTCAGCCATGCATTCAGTATATGAAATAGGACAAGCCTTATCTTTGTGGATGTTGATGGTTTGTGTGGTTGCTTCATGTACGAAGCACTAAAACCTCATTAATTGAAAATGCGGTGGGTGAAATCACCATCATATTTGAGGGGTTTTACTGTGACTACCAGACTTGATGCTATGCATTTTTAATCTCAGGTAGATTACTTGCTAGGGTAATGTCTTAATTTTCCTTAGGTTCAGCACTCGTTTCAGTCACTTCTGCTTGAGCCTAGGAAGGCCAATCTGTCTTCAGCACAACTTTTTCTTTCTTTTAGGGAGATTAGCACTCCCTTTGTTGAAACGCCTGAGTCTGTCTACTTCAAAGCTGAACAGCTTGGCTATTGGTCTGCGTCAGATTGCAGCATCCTCGCAGGACAGTGTTGGCCGTGTAATTCGACGTACTCGAATAGCAAAAGACCTGGATTTGGAGCAGGTGACAGTGCCAATTGGTGTCCTTCTCGTGATCTTTGAATCTCGTCCTGACTGTCTTCCACAGGTTTGTAAGCAAGATAGATTACACTGTTGGGTATTTCTGTTGGCGAGCAAGCAAGAGATTACAAAAAGTCTTGTTTCCAAAGGGCTCTTGCTTGGATTCATCTACAATTGATTTTTTTGGCACCCCTATTTTTTATGCAGAGATGTTTTCAGAACTTGCTTCTGCGGTGTTCAGTTAATCATTTGTCTTATGCCAGGAGTAAGGCAGGTATGTTAAAAGCAAATGCCTTCCTCTGCATCACTGTGTGGAAGTGTTGCTGTAAATAAATGCTGTTATAAAATGCATGAAAATATGGGTGCTGCTGAACTAATGTTGCAGAGGCAACCTTGGTCTTACTTTCTAACTCCCAACTACTTTACTGAGCAACTGAAGTGGATTTTAAAATGAAAACAAAAAAAACCCCCTGATTAGCAACGTTTCTTCCCACAATTAACATTAGCTATCTGAGAAGCTTGATTGAGGAGTTCTCTAGCGCATGAGCAGGTGTTTGAGTAGTAAATGATAGGTACAGCCACTTTGAGGATGTGAGGCTCAACCAGTGGGCAGCTTTGTACTTCATGCCAGATTATTGTGAGTAGTCCCCATTTCACAGGGAAAAGGAGTATGCTGTAAGAAAAGTTCCTGTGAAACAAAAAGGCACTAGTCTCCCTTGACTACCAGCTCTGTTTGTTACAGATAACCAGTATGTTACCTTGTTGAATTTGCATCTGTCTTCCTGGACTTCAGTCCAGGTCTCTTGCCTTGCGTAGCTGATGTCTTCCTCTTTCTCTTTGTTGTACCTTAAAACTTACACCAGACTGACTTGTGCTGGCTTCCCTGCCCTGCTCTCCCTTCCCCTGATTTGTTTCACAGACTTGGGATAGCTTGTCTTGGTAGTTGCTTTGCTTCTTGCAAACCTCCTGTCCTCATACTCACATCAGGCTTCCTGATGCAACTTCAGAGGATCATCTTTGATAACCCTGTGTTTGAATTGCATGATTTCTGTCCCATCCTGTACCTGATAGTAGGAGGGTCTCTGATTGAGAGGAGCAGTTCCCTCCTCTTAGGTTACTACTGCATCTCATGCTTGTTTGGGTTAAGATTTAATAAGCTTCTAGTGAGCATATACAAACAGCGTGTTTGCCTCTAATACTTACAGGGTGAAATTGCAAGCATCCTTCAGAGACAGTTTTGTATAGATTCCACCAAATCTAGTTGTTGCTCTGAAGTATAGTCATGTTCTACTAGTCTTTGAGACGGAACCATTTTGAAACCCCTTACCTTGTGTTCTGCTTTTAATCACACAAGTTTTTGAATTTTGTGTCTTAATTTTTGGTATTTTTTTCTTTTCATTTTTTCAAACCAGGTCAAAACCTTTCTTTTAATCTTATGCCTCTTTACTTAAATAAGCTTAGTTTTCCTTTGTGATACTGATCTGGAGGGGCAGATAGAAGGTACTTTTAAAATACAATCAGATGGCTTTTTAATATATAAGTTAAAAAGATACGTGATACTTATGTAAAGCAGACTTCCCAGACAGTTACACTTCAGTGTGTTTTTCTAAAGTGTTTCTTACTTTTCAGTATTCTTTTCAAATGAAGCAGAATATCAAGCATTTTGATTATTATTACCCATTTGATAGTAGAAGGGGAAAGATGTATCTGGCTGGTTATTTTATGAATCAGGATCTAAAGTGTGCCCCCAAGCTAACTTCTTGTTAGCCTGGCTAATTTTGGCATCTCAACAACATACAATAGATACTCTAATGAGTGTATGTTTGGTGATGATATATACAGGTGAGGATAATGATGCATATAATCTTTCCCAGAAGATAGTATGTCATGGTTTGGCGCTGGCCCAATGTCAGTGCCCCCATGAAAATGTATTTTCTTTAACTAACTGCTGTGAGATGTGAGTAGGAACAGAGCAGAGCAGGCTTAAACTTAGAAAGAGAGGGAAAAAGAACTTTATTAAACTACAAACTAAAATGAGAAGCACACAGGAAACAGAATGAAAACCTTTTAAACTACTCCTCCTCCTCCCACCCAGTTTCACCAAAGCACAGTGAGACAAAAATCTTGGAGTCCTGATCAAGTTGCCAACACTCCGATAATCAATTCTCAGTCCATCAGGGGAGAGAGGAGTCTCTCTCGTACCACAGTCTTCCCCACGAAACGGGGTTGAAACTTCCCATGTTTCCTTGTCACACATGGCACTGCCCGGAGAAAATCTGCCATGGTGACATCCTCCTTCCATGTACAGTGCTCTCACCACCGTCCATGGACC
>VZSE01014224.1:25089-38259 GCA_013398275.1 Promerops cafer | reverse complement strand
AGCCAGGAGGACTAATGTTTCACAAAGTTTCCTTCACCCAGGAAAGGGTTAAAAGTCCGAGCTCCGCTGCCCTCAGGGCACTGAGATCTCCGGCCTGGGCAGCTTTCCCCTCCCCGCCTCCTCTGCCGGCACAGGCTCGCTCGCTCTCTCTTCTGGGGTTGTGGGGGGGAACAAAAGATACCTCGGTGTTTTCTCCACCCCTCCGTCCTGCAGGAGCTGGCCCGGTTCCATTCCCTTCCACCCTCTCTCTCTCTCCGGGGCTCCGGCCTACCTCAGCCTGGGCCTTCATGGCTTCCCCTCCCCACCCAGCCCGCGGCCGGGTGGGGAGGAGATCTGCATCTCGGGGCTACCAGGGACGAAAGAGAGTGAACTCTGGGAAATCTCTGCTTTTAACCCCGTGTGTCTTCAGAGGTGACTCACGTCGTCAGTGGTCACACCAGGTGTCAATATTCAAATCTGACCACTGATTGGTTTGACTAAAACTTCCCAAGAAACTCACTTCCTCTCACACCGAGATATAGTAATACAGCAAAATAACTTAAAATACTGAGTTTGTTTATTCTAAAAGTTCTGCAGTGGAGGTGGTTTTGTTTTCCAAACGAGTGTACACTTTTAAACTTTTTTTAAGTAGGTGGACAAATTGTGAGGCCATTGTAAATGAAGCTGGGATGAGGAATACAAAAATAAAGTAAGTTTTGAAAAAGAGCTTTAGCACATCTGACATATGTTCCGAGGTAGAAAAGAACAAAAACCTCTTGTGTTGCTGGACTTAAATGGGTGAAATCTGACACCTTAAACAGAAGAGCAGCAATATCTATCGGTTTCTTCTGGTGATAAACATGGAAGCAAAGATGATGCTAGGCCTATTGTCTCAAATTTTTTTTTCTCCACACTTAGAGCAAGTGTTGTCTATTTATGACTGCTGTTTTAGAGAGCATGATGAAAATGTTTTTCCTGTTCATAGGAAGAGCTTATTTGCCACTCCGCTGGAATGGTTTGGGACAAGAGTTCTTGCTCCTAAAATTATCCTCCTTGGGGTAATTGCCCACACAGCTATGCAATTTGTACGAAGCCCTATGTCCATAGTTTCCTCTGACTTGTTCATTGTAGTCTCCCCATGGCAATAGTACCCTGAAAACTCAAGTTTGTTCTTGAAACTGGCACATTTAATTTCTGGAGTTAAATGTGCTGCTACTTGTAATGGTTTTTCGGAGCCATGGAAGGAAAACTGTAGGTTAACATTGAGTAAATCAACTGAACAAAAAATCCTGGTTTTATTTTGTGGGTGTTATTCTGACAAAAGAATCCGATTACATTTAAGGGGTTGTTTTTTCCCCCATAATGAACTCCTTTGACAGGTGTCTGCCTTGGCCATAGCCAGTGGAAATGGCTTACTACTTAAAGGAGGGAAAGAGGCAGCACATAGCAATCAAATCCTTCATCGTCTGACACAAGAAGCACTCTCTATTCATGGAGTCAGAGATGCAGTGCAACTGGTAAGTGCCTAGAGTTAAATCAACTGTTTCTTTGCTATGGTTTGTATAAAAAGTGTGGGCAAAACCTGAGCGTTCAAACTGTAAACTCTTTGTATTGCAACTACCACAGGTGAACACAAGAGAGGAAGTAGAAGATCTGTGCCGTTTGGATAAGCTGATAGATCTCATCATTCCACGTGGTTCATCACAGCTAGTCAGGAATATCCAGAAAGCTGCTAAGGGAATCCCAGTGATGGGACACAGTGAAGGGATCTGTCATGTGTATGTTGACACGGATGCCAGTGTTGAGAAGGTCACACGAATAAGTAAGCTGTGGGAGGGTGACTTGAACCTGTGTAATTGAACTTTGGAGAATGCAATGTAGTTATGGTAATTTATATTTTATATAAGATCCAAAAATCTTTGTTGTAAATGTTATGTAACCAATTATCTACTCTTAAACCTCAGTCAGAGACTCAAAGTGTGAATATCCTGCTGCCTGTAATGCTCTGGAAACTCTCTTAATTCATCGAGACTTGCTGAGAACCCCATTGTTTGATCAGATCATAGACATGTTGAGAGTAGAACAGGTTAGTCACTCATACTTGGTGTTTTGTTTTGTGGTTTTTGTCTGTTTTTTTTTCTAAAACTTTAGAAGCATTTGGTCTGGCTGGTGTAGCCCTGTTTACATGGCGTAACATTTTAGTTACCCATATGTGTCGTACACGTCAATGAACTTTGCTTCTCCACACAGCATCAAGTGTTTCTGTAGAAATGATTTGCAAGCAGCTTATTCAGGACAGCTGCAGACTGGTACTGGGATACCTTTGCTATATACTTCCTTGTATATAGCAAAAATAATCCTCTGCCGTAAAAGCATATACACAACCCTTTCTCTACCCTTTCAAATTCAGCCAGATGCAAAGCCTCGTCTTCCTGAATCTATTCATTAGCTTCTTAGCCAAGTGAATTCCCTTCCTGTTTTTATCCTTTCTGAATTTGCTCCATACATGTGTTTTTTAAAATTTTCCTCTTGGATGCTTTTTGTTCCCACCCATTTTCCCTCCTGGTATGTCAAAGGATATCAAAAGGCCAGTGTACTGATTAGTTGTCTAGACACAAGCAGTGTGTTTTCAGTAAAGGTACCAGAGATGCATCAGGAAGAAATATCCATGAAGTAGTATGAATTGCACATAAATCAAGGGTTTTCACACAGCACAACGTATTTGACAAATAGAGTGCACAGGCAGTGATTCATGCAGGATAGGGAGGTCATACGTTTTGAGGATGTTAAAAGGGTTATAGTAAAAGAAGCTGATAAGTAGTCAAGGAGCAAGTTCTCAATGTTTGGGGCTTTTTAATGTCTTGTTTAGTTGTTTCTTGGGAAGGGTAGAGTGCAGGGTAGATGTTTGTATTTTGGATGGGAGGAATATGAGTACCAGTGCCTTTTCACCACCGACCCTAACCCATCTCCTTATACAGTGGGGAGGATACTACCTCTGTCTAATCCGACCTGACAACAAGAAATATGCAAATATTGGGCAGGATTATGTGATTAAAGTAATTTATAGTTGCACAAGAAAATGCTGCTTTACAGGTATCATCTTAAAAGCCTTCACATTTAGTAGACGTATGCCTTATTTCCCATTTATGCTTGTTTGAATGGAAATTCATTTGCATGGAATTTCTGTGCTGTATCTGTTCTAAATTACCTCTCATGGTTTTGGCAGAGGTTGATAATGTGTTAAAATTTTCTTTATAACAAATGAAAAATACCTGTGTGAGATTTTTTGGTTTTGGACCCAGTAACTCCTTTGTGTCTGAGATGTGCTTCAGAGATGGCTGGTATCAATTTATAAAGTAAAAGGATAAGGCTGGCATCAGTATTTTAGCTGTTTTCCTAGCAGTGCTGTAGTGACTGGCCTTTTCTGCCTGGTGACTAAGTGATGCAATTGCTTTAAATAATTTCAAATGAGTCCTGAATTAGGAGCTTGTTATGGTAGGTAGCCAAGCTAGCATGTCAGTTATTATACCTTGTAGCTAATCCGCCTATGTGCCAAGTTTCCCAAAGTCTTGGTGTATTTTTCTTACACTGCATGCATGTTGTGGATTAACTCCACTCAGTGGCTAAGCACTATCCAGCTGTCTGCTTACTCTCCCCTGCTCCAAATGGGACAGGAGGAGAAAATTAGAGCAAAAGCAAGGAACCTTGTCGGTTGAAAGATAGCTTGATAAGTGAAAGGAAGAGGAAGAAAAAAGGGGACAAAGAGGAGGAAACAACTCAATAAAAAAGTAAACCCCAAAACAAAACTAAAAACCCACCAGTCCCCCCAAACACCCACAAGGCAAACCTAATTAACTTGCTTTCTGCCACAAAAAAACCAATGCCCAGCCAGTCTCTTAAGCAACGCCTACCTTCTTCAAAAACCCCCTCCCCTCAGTTTGTATTGCTGCACATGAGGTTATATGGCATGGAGCACCTCTTTGGTCAGTTGCGGTCAGCTGTTGGCTGTGTCCCCTCCCAAATTCCCACACACTCCCAGTCTTTGTGCTAGGGGCACAGAGATGGAACAGGGGGGAAGAGAGAACCTTGATGCTGCACAAGCTCTGTTCAGCAACAGCCAAAACATCGGTGTGTTTTTAACACTGTTGTAGTCAGAAGTCCAAAACATAGCACCACAGGGACTGCTGTCCATCCCATATTGAGTACAAGAAGCTACACTTTCACCTGAATGGCTCTGGTATGGTCAGTAGCCACAAACAAAATGTTTCTGGTGTTGCAGGTGAAGATTCATGCTGGCCCAAAGTTTGCATCTTACTTGACGTTCAGTCCTTCAGAAGTGAAATCTCTGCGCACAGAGTATGGGGACCTGGAGTGCTGCATTGAGGTGGTGGACAGCGCTCAAGAGGCTGTTGAACATATCCACAAGTATGGAAGTTCCCATACAGATGTTATTATCACAGAGAATGGTTAGTGACCTGGCTCCTTCTTTAAGCTGCTGTTTTGGTTTGACTGCTAATTCCTGGTGTTAGTGCAACTAACTACATTGTAATAGTTCGTCTCTTGGGTCTGTGCCGGTTCAAAACCTTACTAGAGCTGTGCCAAGACAAAGCTTGACTCTCCAACCAAACCAAGCCCAGAACTTCTGAGAATCAGCTGCAGTTAAGGTCATGTTGATCTGCGGCTGGCCAGTGTGAGTCAAGTAGGCTTCTGTTTCTGTACTTCTTGCTGGGCCTAAAGGCATGTCACTAAAAGGCATGCATTTGATACCATAACCACTGCTACAGGACCTGGTGAACTAGTGATTTATAGTGGAAATAGAGTTGAGAGTCTTTAATGTCTGTCTTAGCCCTGCTAAGGGCTACTGACCTCCAAGTTCACACACTTCCATGTGGCATTTCTGGATGGTAGTTCTCAAATAGTACCTGCAATAGCAATTGAGTTTGGGATTTCTCAGTATTTGGAACAGTTCCTTGTTTGAGGCTAATGGAGAGCTGACTGTAGCTTAACTGTCTCAGTTTGAATGACAAATGCTGTTTGGGGCAGCTGTTCTTTCTCCTCAGTCATGCAACTAAATCTCTCTTTGACTAAACTGAATGGAGTTAGAATTAGACATTTTTTTGCTTGCTTCTAATCTTTGCAAGCTTATTCTAAGATTTGCAGTTGTGTCTACTTGATAAGCATACTGAGAGGAAGGTAAAAATGAGTGTGACTTAGCCCAGGCTGTTTACTGTCTGATAAGGTTGCCTGTGAAAGTTGTATTGTTACATATGTTCACTGTTTTATGCTGTGTTTATTGGAATACATGATCAATCTGTATGTAATGGATTTTATTTTTGTCTCTGCCTCTTTCCCAGAGAAAACAGCAGAGTTCTTCCTCCAGCATGTGGACAGCGCTTGTGTTTTCTGGAATGCCAGTACCCGATTCTCTGATGGCTATAGGTTTGGACTTGGTAAGAGGGAAGATACTGCAGGGCTGTGACTGCAGAATTTTGTGGTGTGTGAAAAGTGTGGTAGTATGAACCTTGAAAGATGGGATTAGTCTCTTATCTTACTGTCTAATAAAAGGTTTTCAGGAAAGGTACTGTACGAAAAGTTGAAGCCTAGAAATTTCATCCACCCAAAGATGTTTTGGATCCTTTGAAGCTCTATTTAATGGCAGTAAAGTATGCTGCATGCATATAGTGATAGAGCAATGCAGTACAGGATGGGAAACTGCTGAACAGCTTTCCTTTTGTTTCTCTTTCTAATGATACTGTAAAGAATGCAGTGGTTCCTGCTGGGCAGATTGAGATGCTATCCTGTGTGCCAGTCCTGCAGTGTTAAGGAACGAAAGGCAGGAACTAAACTGAGAATCAACTGATTAAATAAACAGATGCACCTACTGTGAAGTGCAGAAGATAAGGGAAACATTCCTTGATGAGATAGAAAATCAGAAGTCTCCACTACACCCTATTACTATGTCAGCTGGAACAGTGTTCCATGTGACTGAAAAATTAAGTTAAGAGTTAAGATCTTCCAATATCTCCTCAATCCAATCTCTCTTCCAATCTTACAGTTAAGATCTTCCAATATCTCCTCAATGTGATAAAAAAGGACGTAAGATCATAATCTTTACTAGTTTAGCTTTTTTTCTTTTTTTAAGGATTATGCCCTTAGATCATTCTAAGAGCAATGTAGGAGATACCTCTCTCTCTTGCGTATTTCTTTCTGAAAGTAACTGTAGCAGCCAGTAGTATAAACATGGCAATTTATAATGTAATAGTTAATCTCCTCAAGTTTCTCTGTCGGGGAAATGGAGCTGTTATTTGGAGAGGAGCAGAGAATGGCAGGTCCCTGAAAGGCAGGCAGCTTTTTTACTTAGAAGTGCAAAAATATTTAGTATTAAGTGAACATCATCAGAAGATTAACTACGTTTATTTTGGGTGTTTCCTACAGGTGCTGAAGTGGGAATTAGTACTTCGCGTATCCATGCACGTGGACCAGTGGGAATTGAAGGACTCTTAACTACGAAGTGGTTGCTGAGGGGGGACAATCATGTTGTTTCTGACTTTTCAGAGCATGGGAGCATGAAGTATCTTCATGAAAGCCTCCCTCTCCCTCAGAGAAATGCCAACTAAAAACACTAGGGAGAAAACCCAGGGTATAATTATTTCCTGAGGTTGTTCAGGCTTCAGGATAATCTCTGGTGAAGGAGTTTGTTGTTCATCTTCAGAAACATTGTCCTTGGTCATTTTGCAGTACAATGAATACAAAATGATCCCATCAATGAGAATTCCCTTCCTCCCCCCTTTCAGTTTCCTTAGACAATATCTGCAAACTGACCTCACGTCTCCCAAAGACAGATTTTTTCAAATCATACAGGTAACATAAGGAAGGATTTCAGTATTGACTACATTCCTTTTTTATGCCAGTGTTCCCTGTAGCAAATACGTTTGGGAGTGGAGCTTAATTTTTTTTTCCTAAGTTTTGTTTTATTCAAGTATCTGTTCAGGAGAACAAACTCAGTAGTTTTGGTTTTAAGGGGTTTTTTTTCTTCCGTCTTAGGATCATGGCATCTCTTGAGGGCCGGAAAGCTTTATGGTTAATTTCTTTGTATTTGATCAGTCTTGAGATAGGGGGACAGCTGTTCCAAATGTATAGTAAGCTTTTGACCAAGAAACCTTTTATATCTATAATTCTTTGTATTGTTGACTATTGTAGATAAATAACATAATTGTCTGCTACTTTAATTTTGCTACTTATTTGTATCAAAGGTTTATTTTTCTTCAGTTTTATATAAAACTTAACTCCAACAGCACTTCGATGATGGCTTGTCCAGAATGAAGCTCTCCACCTGCACGAACACTTCCCGCGGTGCACTGCAGCCCCGCCGCATGGCTGGCAGCCAGAGCTCCCTGCTGGCTGCAGGATGTCCCGCTCTCGCTTCGGTGCTGTTGGGGGGTCCCGGTGTGCTACTGCCCCATCAGGGCACCATTTCCTTTCCTCCCCACTGCTCTCTGCTGCTGTCCTGGCATGGGTGGCAGACACAGCATGCTTGGGATCCGGTGCTGCTTGCACCCCTTTCTCCGGTCACAGGGGCATCACGAAGGGGCGCATAGTGCATCTCCCCTCTGAGCAGATGCTGAGGGCCACTGGACGTGGGTGAGGCAAGTGAGACGCCTCGGTAGGTGTGGATGGCTCCTGTTTGCTGAAGGTGGCACGGCAGGGGAGCTCAGATTGGCACCGGAGGGTTGCAATGCAGAGGCTGCAACGGGGGTTTTGCCTGGTCGTGAGGGCCATGGTGCTGTCAGGATCACGGGCAGTGCGTGCGCTCAGCCCCGGGCGCACAGACATCCAGCAGCGGGCGGGTCCCAGAGCAGGGCGGTGTTACTGAGGCTCCCCTGCCTGGGCTTGCTGGCGAGTAGCAAGGAAGATGGCTTCAGAACCCCGTTCCTCCGAAGTGAAGGTGAGGGAAGGATGCTGAGGGGGGGAGGTCTCTGGGGGGAGGGGGCAAAGTTGGAAATTGCAAGGAGGGGTTTAAAGTCAGTGTAGGGGAGAGAGCTGTTCAGGAGCAGTTCCCTTGGAGCAGGTCGAGGGAGCAGGTTAGTTCTCAGCAGGATATGAGGACTGTGCCAAGGAAGGCAATTCCAGCATGTGGCTTGTGTAAACTCTGTTAACAGTCTGTCTTCTGCATTGTACACTCTACCTTCCTCGGGTCGTGATATCTCCATAGCTCTTAGTGATTACTAGACACCTTGGTAGCCCTCCCGCGAGTCACAAGTGCATTGCCACATCAGCATAGTGCCTGTCAAACCTTTCTTGTCTTGCAATTCCAGCTTAAGGTGTGGATCTGTCTGGTGTCTATCATATTGTAGATGTTTCTGAGCAGTCATCTCTCACAGTGGTGAACCAGGTGGCGCCTTCAGTTCCACTTCTGTGAGTTCTTTTTTGACAGAGTTGTCTCCAGGGATTGCATCCCCATGTCCATAACAGTCTTTTGTCTTAAAGCTTGGCTTCTTGCTCATCCATCATTCTGCTTGTGATGGCCCTCATCCACATCTCCACTGATGGCTGCAGAGGTCACCACTTTCCGGGGCTGCTGTAGAGCACCTGCACTGTCATGGCCCTGTTGGACCTCTCTGCTGGTGGATGCCATATTTCCTATGGAAGTCATTGTCGCTCTTGCGCTTATCGCATCTCACAGTCACGGTGCTTGCAGCGTTGGGTGTCTGTGTCACAGTTGGAGCTGCCCTGCCCCGAGGTGTAGCAATACTAAAGAGAGGGTAGCACCGCCTCAGGATGGTGTGGTAGTATGTTGATCTGTCCAGATACTTTTGGCAAAGACCATACAGTTCATCTGTGGGCTGTAGACAGCTGGCACAGTTATCTTTGTCTTTTGAGGGTGCCAGGCTCTGGCCCTGGTAGTGTGTGGCACTGGAGTCCCTGGGTTGATAGACGGGGACCTTCGCTATCACATTCCGTCCTGGGCTGCAGACATCTCACTGGTCGGGAGTTGAGTTGTGTGAGGATCAGACCAATGAGCTGTCTAGACCCGCGAGTTTTGAACTCCCTATATAAGAAGGCTCTCAACAATAAAACACACAGTTTGTCGCATGGAGCATTGGCGGGTGTGTGTGTGTGTGTCGTCCCTGTCTCTGACCACCGAGAATGGCACACGTGGATTTTAACGTAATAGTAGTGGAGTGGGCTGGGTCTTGAATGTGCCTTGCCTTTTACAGGTGGGGCTCAATATCTGGGTTCTTTTAGCTGTGTTAGTGTAGAGTAAGCTAGAACTGGACGAAGTCAATATTTGATAGACCTTTATTTGTCATGGATTTGAAAAACAAAATGTGAATTTGAGTGCTCAAGCATTTCTAATGAATTTTTAAAGCCTACAGGCTTTTAGATAAGGTAAAAAAATCTCATTTTAACTGCCCACTTGCCTGATGAATTCTTTGGTCAAATCCTGGAATTTTATTTTTCAAGGTTTGGAAGAAAAGTTACAATAAAAAGCCTTACAAAAAAGCTTTGTGCTGAGTGTGAGGGAATGAGAGCACTTACCAGGTTTTATTTCACTGTTGCGGTTAACCAAAAATTTTAAAGTAATTTAATTTCATTATGGTTTTCTTTGCAAGTGCACTTCTTTTCATCCCGGAAAACACTGTTTAGCAGATAGAAAGTTGCTATTTTCCATGTTCTGTAGACAAAATGGAATCGTCTTCAGAGTTTCTAGTCTCTTAGAGACTGAGATAGCCTGGGAATTAATATGTGGGTGATATTGCATAGCAGTGTAGAACATTTCACTTTAGATTGAAATCCTATTAATATTATTGGAGTTCTCTGATGGAAGTTTGGTCAATGTAATTTCCTAAAGTCAGCTGTGATTTCTAAAGATCTTATATGATTATAGGTTTTAAAAAGTGTGAGAATATGGAGTGTTTCATAATGCAGGTGTATTTAGTGCCAGAGAAAAAATTGTGCCTAGTCAAAATGTGAATTGAAACATTTTAGTGGTGTATGTTACATGATGCTAATATACAAAGCAGTGTTAGTGTTCTAAAACATTCTTACAAGCACGTGTTTAAGACAACTACAGAGGTAAACTAGCTTTGTGGTTATTTCGGGGATCTTTTTGTATCCAAACTCCTGAGCAGGAAGAAAACGTTGCTGAAGCTCCTGCTAAAGAAGTCTGAACGGTGAAGAATTGACGCGAGGTAAATTACGTTTAAATGCAGTACTCCTCCTTTAAAGAGCAGAGCAAGCACTTTCCTTGCGTTCCTGTGGCCCTGACCCGTTGCAGGGCCAGCAGCTCTGTGTACTGCTGTATCATTTATAGCTGCAGCTCGGCAGCTTTTGCCAGCAGGGCCCATCTCGGAGTGTGAGGGGGTCGGGCGCGGGTGCCGCCATTGCCGGTGGTGGGCGCGGGGCCGCGCGGGCCGGGGGCGATGCTGAGGGCTCGCACCATGGCGGGCGCGGGCGGGCGGGCGGCGACCTCGGGGTCTTACACGGGCCGCGGCTCTTCCACGCCGGGCGTGGGCGGGCCGGCGGAGCAGACGCCCCGCTACACCGTGGGGCTTCTGCAGACGCCGCATAGCTCGGAGAGCATGGGGGGCTCCTCCAGCGGCGGGGCACGGCCGGGCGGCTCCAGCGGGGAAGGCCTCGCAGCCGGCCGGGCCGCCGGGAGCAGCGCGGTGAAGCCAGCCGTTTCCGAAAGGGGAGGTACGCTCTCTGCCCGGGCCTTTATCTGTTTCTTTATTGTGAAAAATGAGGTTCACTTCTGGTAAGATATAAAAGGTTTAATAAGAATAAAG
Source organism: Promerops cafer (assembly GCA_013398275.1). Taxonomy (NCBI): domain Eukaryota; kingdom Metazoa; phylum Chordata; class Aves; order Passeriformes; family Nectariniidae; genus Promerops; species Promerops cafer. The sequence continues at coordinate 27,490 of VZSE01014224.1, read as the reverse complement.
ACAATAGGAGACAGAAATAAAGCAAATGGTTAATACGGCCGGGTGCCTTGGCATTCAGCCAAGAAGCACATCTTAACTCCGAGAAGCATTCCCTTATATACGTTTTTACCAATTACCCCTCTTTCTTCTATCCTGTAAATCAGCACTTTCTTTTGTAAGTCTGCATCTTCTTATGTTGCTAGTCTGTGCGTTCTTCTGATCAGTAAATTTCTTGTATTCAATTGTCATTTCTATCCGGACAGATGGATCTCCTGTTTATTTTGTACTTTCCTGAGTTAGCAAAAGCTTTTCTTCACATCCTGCTATTTCTAAGCTTTGTCAGCAACAAAAGAAACTATATTCATACAACACAGTTTTTCAACATTATACATATAGCATTCACTTCAACATTAGTGAAAAGCCCATAATATAATACATACTCGTAACACAGAGGGTTACATGCATTAACTTATACATTATTCAAACGTTTCTCTGAGTTTGGGTGTCACAGCGGTCTATTGTTTTCCGAGTCTTCCCATCTTGGCTTATCTTTATGGCACCAATAAATTTTGGGTGACTTGTTTTCACACTCTCCTTGAGAAAAATTATGTGTCTTCCTCCCCTCTTCCGGGCATTTCCTTCCTTCTGCTCTTCTGGTTTGTGTTACTGTTATCACATGGATAGGTCAGAAAAAAGATAACCTTACATATTTTAGTCCCACAAAGGACCCACACGGCTAGCAATTCATACTTAATTTAGGAGATTCCAAGCGACCAAAATCATAATTTAGACTAGATTTAAATACTTACGATCAACATCATACAAATGCGAAAGCTAATATTATTATATGTGCTTATAACATTTATCCTCCTGCTGTCTTTGCTCGGGGTCGGGTTCCGAAAGAGCTGTTAACAGCGGTGCTTACTGAGATGGGGCAGCAGCAACTAACCGACCGGTCATAGCGACCTTTTCCATTTAGCCGGCCAGAATAATGGAAATTGTTCCTTGCACTTCTTTAAAGAAATCTCTCTTATTTTCTTTAAATAGTAATAGCTGAGCTCTCTGGTGGGATCAGTAAACGTGTTTGAATTGCTGCGCAGTGTTTGCTTTACAGGAGAGAACCGAAACATTGGTTATGAGTTTCGGGTTTGTGTTTGATTTGTTGGTTGTTTTGGGAGTTTTGTTGTTGTTTTTTGGTTTTGTTTTTATTTTTTCGCCTGGCTTTTAAATAGTTTTAAGAGCCTATCGGTCTCGATGTGCACTAAGAATGTTGTGCTCCTATGGTGCAATACTGCTATTTTGCTGTCCTTTACAAAAATGTACTATCAAAGTCTGTATCTTGGCAGGCAGCAAAAAAAGTTAAAATTGTGGTGTTTTCAGGCAAAAAGAGTCTATGAAAAGAGTTGGAAATTATTTTAATGCTTGCTGCAATGAATTCTGATGTATATGTATCTTCATTATGTATAAATTGGAAATTAGGTAAAATGGGTTTGGGTAATATATATGATTACTGAGGAATCCTAAAAAAGTCCCCAAACAGAATGCTAATTTGAATAGGGCATAACTTAAATGTTGGGTTTGAGAAATACCTATGTATGGTTTGGTTCATCCGGTCTTTAAAATTACTGTTTTCCCCCTGTTACGCCAGATTCGGTACCTTCTACAGGAAGTCTCTTCTGCCAAAATTCTGACTGAACTTAAGCCAAAATCTAAGTGAATGCTATTTTAAAAAAATTATCGGTATGCATTGCAATACTGATGTGTCCACTCTTTAAAAAGTCCCTAACCAAAGAGTCTGAGCTAATATTTTTATCACTTGTCATAGTTTTAAGATTAAAAAACTCCCAACCAAACAAACACAAAGGAAATCCCACCTCACCCTCCAAAAAAAACCAAACAAACCCCAGAACCCCAGTACGGTAGATATATTTGTACCAGACAACCTTGATAAAGAGTCATGCAGTTAATTGATCATCTAAAAACAACACTTAAGTATTTTGTCTTGTGTGTCAGTTTTTAAGGTAATATAAGAAATAGAAACATTTGTGTTTGCATGTTTTATAACACCTGGAGTTTTTAAAGTGGGTCTGCTGTTTATATTTTCATTCATTTTTTAAATCTTAGATTAGATTTATTTTTTATTATTATATTTTATTTATTTTTAGTAGATTTTTTTTAATCTTAGATTTTTTTAGTCTTAGATTTTAAACTAGATTAAGGGTGTCTTCAGTCATCTCAAGAGAATTAAAAACAAGTAAATTACTTAATTTATTGGAACTTAAAAGTGTTCTGAGACCAAGATATTTTCCAGAACTTAAAAATGTAGGTAGATCTTGTGAAAAACGAAGTTCACTTCTGGTAAATTATAAAAGGTTTAATAAGAATAAAGACAATAGGAGACAAACATAAAGCAAAGGGTTAG
>VZSE01014224.1:0-25044 GCA_013398275.1 Promerops cafer | reverse complement strand
TCCATTCACAAGCACAACTATATATCAGCTATCCCACTGCCATGAGTAAGCAAAAAACAGAAAAACTATAACCTTATAGCAGAGTTATTTTAACATTGTGAAAAGCCCATAATATAATACAATACAACTCAAAACCTATAGTTAGGGTTACATGCCTTAACTTATACATTACTCAAACATTTCTTTGAGTTTTAGCTTATCATCAATAAATTTCAGGTGACTTGTTTTTCTTGAGAAGAGTTATGTGTCTTCCTCCCCTCTTCCTGGCATTTCCTCCCATCTGCTGTTCTGGTTTGTGTTACTGTTATCACATAGATAAACCAAGAAGAAGATAACCTTACATATTTTAGTCACACAAAGGACCCACATGGCTAGCAATGCATACTTAACTTACAAGATTGTAAGCGACCAAAATCATACATACAAATGCGAAAGCCAACCTTATTATATATTTATAACAATCTTAAATATGTGTGAGAGAAACTGCTGTTAGCAAATACATCCCAGATTACTGTATGATTTCTGAGAGTTGATCCCCATAAACTCAAAGGGTTATCATTCCCAAGTGGTTCTTTGTTTTCTTTTATTGTCCTGTTTTTTAAAAGGAATGCTCAGCTTTTATAAAAGTTTTCATAAACACATGTGCAGTCTTAGGTAATGATTTTTCAAATGATGGGCAGATGTAAGATAAAGCTGATTTATAGCATTCTTTCATAAATCTAGAATTATTAGAATATGAAATGATACTTGGTAAAGTGACTTCTGTTGTATTATTTCAGTTCAACAATGTAAATAATTTTTTTATTGGCACTGCAGGTAATCTCATTGTGAAAAATAATCATATTAATGCAAGCTTGTTTGCAAAGCAGTCTGATTTATTTCATTTTATACTCTGGAGAGCTTTCATAGAATGGCATTTTGTTTGGCTATCTCTATTTCTGCTAATAAAAAATGAAGTTTTGTAAGCTGTTTTTTGTATATTGCTTTCTGATTAAAAATGTGTTGCGGCTGTTTTCATAATTTACTTATTTCTCTCCCCTCAGAATCATATTTTGGGGACAAAAGTTCTTGTGTAGAAAATGCTAACACATTGAATCTCACGAGTTCTTCTTCTGTGCGAGGCCTGAATAGCACATGTATAGGAAAAACACCTCTCTCTTCTGGTAGATCTGGTTGCAGAAGCCATACCCCTCTTATGGGATATTCGGGTAAGATTAACAGCTCTTGGAGGAAGCAGTCCAACTTACATTTCTGACATTATTTTATTAAACAGTTTAGTTTTTAATGTGATCTGTTAAGATACTAAAATAAACTCAAAACACAATGTGTTTTGTACCACAGAGGATGCTGCCAAGGAACAATACACCAACAAGAAAATACTACTTTACGTACTGAGAAGATGTTTTGGTACTGCATCCTCTTGCTACTTACTTTGCATTCATGTATGAATTATCAGTGTACTTAGAATTCAGACCTTTTTCAAATTGTCCAAAATCAAATTGTATTTGTGGACGTGTGGACACGTAGTGTGGTCACTAAAGAGCCCAAATTCATGCACATCTCTAATCAGGGTTTGTTTTTAGGCTTGTAATGCGTTGGACATCATATATAACATAATTCTCAAGTTTCTTGATGCAAGTTTTATGTATTTTATGTTGTCATGTTCAGAGGTGTAGAAAACTAGTTCTTCAGAACACTTACACCGTAGCTGATGGTACCTTTTGCAGTGCTTCATGTGAGCAAAATGGTGTTACAGGGTAATGATGCCTTGTGCCATGTTATATGTATCGTACGTGCACTGGTAATGCAAAAGTCATGGGATTTAAAGTTAGTTCTTTCCCAGTCTGACTAATCATTATCAGTTCAGTTGTTAGTGTTCTTAGAGATGATTCTTTCATGCATCTGTATATTTGTTTATCCTTGCCCTATTGTTTGTGATGCTCCTTGATCAATTTTTCATTAATCTGTATTGAATGTAACTGAATATATATGACTGTTTTACAGTTACATCCTCATCTGCAGTTTCTGCTCATACTGTTGCATCGGTTATTGTAGCTGTAGTAGAAGGAAGAGGCCTTGCCAGAGGTGAAGTAGGAATGGCCAGTATAGATTTAAAAAATCCTGAGATGATATTATCACAATTTGCAGACAATACAACTTATGCCAAGGTATATTATGGCCTGGTTATTGTGACTTACTTTCTTGAGGAAAGCTTATGACTAATGAGAACTAAAATTTCTAGTTTGTGGAAGAGATTTCTCAGAAGTGGAAGTAACAAGATCTAGAAAATGTGCAGTGTTGAAAAGACTGCTATTTTTCTTACTGTGCCTCAGATATTACAGAGGCAAGGATGTTTAACAAAAGAAAAATAGCCTTTCTGCAAGATATGCTGTTTGTGGGACTGAGATGCCTCATTTTGAAGAGCATTGGGCAATATATGGTAGTAGAACTTGCAAGTATTCTTCATCAGGCAAAACAACTCTGAGAACATAGCTGCATAAATGTGTGTGTGTGATAGAGTAATTACAGATCTGGCATTGGTTACATAAATATTCCTTCTCAGTTTGAAATGAAATTCACTCAGTTTACAGCCAGCACTGCATATTCTACATTGATTTGGTGAGTAATCTCTGGTTTATGCAGCAACAGCATTAGCGAAACATCTTATTTAGTGTTTTTTTTGGTAGTTATGCATAATATCATAGAAAATAATGTGGCTTGTAGCATCTTTACAATTTTCAAAGAAACAAAAGCTCTATTAGGACAGTTAATAGCTCCGACTCAGGATATAAACAGCCTTCAGATCTGTTTACTGACACAGATGTTGTATAATGTTGTACAATGTATATTGTACAACATTGTTGTACATTACAGTAGTTGTATAATGTACAATGTTGTATAATGGGTTTTATTTGTTTTGTTTTATTTTGAAGCATTAGTGCTTATGAAGCCTTGTTCTGGTCTTAACATACAGAGCTACATATTGAACATCCTTTATAACTGCCTTTCAGGCCATGGTCAGATTGTTCATTGTTTTCCTGCCTTACCATTACGACAGCTGGCATTTTCTTTATACAGATATGTTCCTAATTTTCCTTTAAGATTTCTGAGTTCTCTGTTCTGTGCTCATACCTGATACTGCATTCACGATTCAGTCAAAAAAAGAGAGATGCTAGTGTTCAACTGCTTGTCCCCTAACACAGGAAATGTCCTAACAGCCCAATTTCTTGCCTTAATCTCTCACACCTTTAACAATGTGTGAAAAAATTCGTGTTGCCAGAGGTTTATGTCCACGGAGGAGACAGAGGAGTCCTGTAGCTTTTATTCTTGAACAAAGGGGGAGGCCATGGGGCATTTCCCCATGGGTTCTCTCAAATTGTTGGAGGATTGCAGCCTCCTTTTTGTCCTAATCTTCCTGTCTGCAGAACCTTTGCCCATTCCCTACTGGCAGGGGTACTTGGGAGGTACAGACTCCCTGATCTGTCTGCTAAATGTGCCCCTTAATGTGCTCCCCCCTGTCTAACATATGATACATGACCATTAAAATTAGCTGTAAGTCCACCCTGGGTGGGGAAGTTAATATTCATAACCCGATTAAGTCTTTGTTCTTCTCAAAGTTCAGGAGCTGAGCATGACCTTGGCTAAGCAGCAGTCCGTGTCAATTAGTAACATTTTTTGAAATTGATGGTTTGTCCCATTACTTCCTTATCCACAAGTCTCTGGCCCTATCTGCAAGCAGATTCACACAATCTGTTTGTAAAGACACATTCATCGTATTCCTTTCAACAATTTTGTCTTACCTGCTGATCAGCTGTGCACTCTCAGAATCCATGCTTTGTCTAGTGATTAGTATCCAGCCTACTGTATTTTCTCTTTCTTGTGCATACTTTTGTTTTTGAAAGTTCTGCAAATAAATTCAGGAAAGTTTTCTTGTATTCTTTAAGTTCTTGAAGGTTTGCTGAACTGTGATGCCACGGGAAAGAAACTTCCTAGTGGTTAGCAGATATGAAGGGCAGTGACAGCCTTCCTACCCCAAATGCCCTTAGATGATGTATTTTGTGTATTTTTTATGCTTGTTTACCTTTTTATTGGGACATCATCTGTCCCTTCTTGCACATCTTAACTTCTAAGCAGTTAAAATATAGTCTGTTTTTTCATGTTTCTCCCTTGAGAATTTGTGAATGCTGGTATAAATGAACATGAATGCATAATGTTGTTTATCCTTTCTTATACAGTAGAAGAGCATATAGTCTACTGATAATCCCTACAGGGGGTGTGCATAATATCAAGCTGGTAAAATATGCACATTTTTTGCTAAGTTAATACCGAGATAAATGTTACTAGAGGAGGTTAAAAAAACACAAAGAACTAGTCTCAATGAAAAGATTAGTAGTATTCAGACATGCTGCATTTCTTCATCATCCAGAGCACCATTAACCTTCCAGCTGCAAGCCCAGAAAGCTGCCATCTGTTGAAATAAGTCCTTCTCCCCCGTCATAGCCATGGAATATAGTTTTGGATATTTATCTGTTGCTTCAACGGCAAGCATGATTCTCTGTTCAAATAACGGGATAAGCTGTAAATTTTGTTTGTTTGTTTTTAATTTAGTTTTGTGTGTATTTAGATACATATTAATTTGACTTATTAGGGTAGAAGTTAGCAGAAAATTTGGAACTCAAACTGATTCTAAAATACACAGGTTCTGTATTTTGTCATTGCTGTTCATTATTGTCTGAAATATTTGAGATTATATAATTTTTTTATGGACTTATTTTGAATTTTTTGTTCAGGTTATTACTAAACTCAAGATTTTAACACCACTAGAAATAATAATGTCGAACACTGCTTGTGATGCAGGGAATACAACAAAATTGTTCAGTCTGATAACAGAGCATTTCAAGGTAAGATGTAAAATTTGATTCAATGTTTTAGAGTTCTTGTTGATCACTTTTATATGATGGTTGATTTGAGAGTTTTACACAACTCTTAAAATCTTAAGTGCAGACAGATTTTGTTTTCTATGGTTTTCAGTTCTAATTTTAGAATGGTAGTGAATAAACTAAATGCAGCTCCCATGCTAATACTTCTAATACTGACAATTACAGACACAGGTATATTGCTGATGAAAGCTGAAAGTTTTGAATTTGTGGCACTGGGTAATACCGAACCTAGGACAGATACCGAAATTTAAAAATCAAGCATTCTCCTTTGCTTCTTCCTTGTTCTCTCAACCTGATAAATCAGTGGGGCTGATGTGTCATAGAATAGGAAAAAGAGCACTGGCAGGGTAAAAGAGGATAAAATGAACTAGTATAAGTAATTTATGAGTATCAAAGCCTCAGAACCTTTAAAAAAACTGTTAATTACTACCTGAATTGCTTCATGCCTACAGAGCTGATGGCTTCTTTATGAGTGCTCTTCTACTTGCTGACCTCTCCCCTCTTTTTCTCACATAAATCACTTGTGCATCACACACCTCCAGTTACATTGATGACCTGCTTGTGCTAGTAAGCTCGAATTCATACTTCTGTGAAGACAGATTGAAGAATCAGTTGATAGAGATTTCTTGGAAACATGTATCACTAGAAAAGTATAGAAGTCTCTCTGACGTAACTTTTAAAAATATTTGCTTTCATCCCCATCTTCACAGAATGTGACTTTTACAACCGTCCAGAGAAAATACTTCAATGAAACAAAGGGTTTGGAGTACATAGAACAATTGTGTGCATCTGAATTTAGCACCATTTGCATGGAAGTCCAATCAAAGTATGTTTAAATAAGGAAAAGCATACTGTGTCCAGATAAGTTTTTAACAAAATCATTTTATGTACTCTTTACATATGTCTGTGTCATGTTGCAAAAGTTAGAAAACTCTTAACAGAGCTGTCTTTTTATTTTGCCCTCCAGTGTTTCTGATATATCTAGAAATGGAAATAGAAAGCCTGTTACACGGTTGAGTGTTTTTTTGAGTTTTCACAGCTTTCCACTTTGTCTTTTTCATTCTTTCCTTAAAGATACCTTTCAAGAGCTGTGATTGCCTTTCTTTCTGGCCTCAGCAAGCATTTTCTATGGATCAACAATTTTAAGAGTTGATACTTGGTGACAAGGGTCTTCAAATCGCGTGTCTGTTGAAATATGTTTGTTCACCGTAGCAGCGATGTAGTGTAGGCTGTCAAGTGTACAGAGACTCAAACATTTATGAATATTTGATTTGCATGAATATATATTCACTAGACATGAGTTCGTGCATATTTGAAATACACTGCTTTTTCAGTGCTTTCAATTGCAGTAGTTGCCAAGCCACAGTAGTGTGAGTGTTATTTCTGTAGTGCACTACTTTTGCGGTATTTCAATAGCAGTATTCACCACTCATAAAAGATTGTTTCTTTCCAAGGTATTACTGTCTTGCAGCTGCAGCAGCTCTGCTAAAATATGTTGAATTTATTCAAAATGCCGTTTATGCTCCTAAATCACTCAAGGTGCGTTTCCAAGGGAGTGAGAAAACAGCTATGATAGATTCATCATCAGCACAAAATCTCGAACTAGTGATTAATAACAGAGATTCTCGGTAAGAATAGTTTTTCCAAGTTACGTTTTTATAAAGATGGATTTCTCTAAGTTTCCTTGATATTTGTGTCAACGAGCTGACCATTATGTTTATTTCTATATGAGAGAACTTGCATACCATTCAGAGCTTCTAAAAAATATTTTGACAGAGAAATATGTTACAATTCAGCATAAAATATCTAGCACAGGAAATCCTAAACTGAATTGTAGAAGGAGATGATGCATCATCATCTTTACATTGATGTGTATGTTTCATTCAAACTTTAAAAATTTATTTATGCAAAATTATACAGACTGTGAAATGGAAGAGGCAATATTTCTGCAAGTTTCTTATGTTGGATTGAAACACCTACATTTTACTCATTTTACATAAGATACATGCTTCAGCCTTGAAAGGTTGTTTTGTTTTCTTTTAGATCTAATAGTGGGAAAGAGAGTCATTTCTCTAATGATGGGAATGTGCAGTGTGGTGCTTGATTGCATGGTAGTTTTCCACATTGAGATCAATGCTTGGAGCACTTCCTTCATTGACAGTTAGTTGCCTCGTAGGCAGAAGAAACTTCGAGGCTTACCTTCTCCAGACTGTTGCACTTCTGGTTAGCAAGAGAAATACCTGGAACTTGCGTTCTGCTGCCTGTCAGGTTCTGAGATCCACCTCTGTTTAGATGTCCACTTAATCACCCTGACATAAAAAGGGGAACCTGGAGATTCCTCACTCTTCAAGTACTGTTCATAAGAACTTCCCCCTTGGGGAGATACAGTAGAACCACAGAATGCCTTGCAAAGGAAGGTGCTTTTGGAGCAATATTTTTCTAAAAAATATTTTTCTGTTCTTAATTTCACAGATGATTTTGAGAGGAAGGTGGTTACAGGAAGAACTGAGCAACAGTAAACTGCTTTAAGTTTCTCTGGGGGTTTTTTTTAGCATCATTGATGCAGAATGTTTGCTGATCCATTGGCAAGTTTGAATCAGCCAAACATAGCTATTTTTATTACATAGGTCTTACCCCTGAAGCCTGGTTAGATATCTTTGCACTAGGTATCAGCAGGTAGAAGTTAATAGTACAGGCACACACCAGAGATACCTATGTCGAATTTGTCTGCCAGTCTTAATTCTGGAGGGACTTGTCTCTTTTCATTTAATTATGCAGGGAAATAAGTCCTCAGTTGCCTAAAGACAGGCACTGCGGATACTCTCCCAAATGTAGGGTTCCACTGAAGCGTTGTCACGGGTTGCATCGTACGGTAAATGCACCCTTAATACAAATGGGTTTGAATTTCCCCCTTTTCTTTTTTAAATTCTCTTGACTATTGCTTTGCTTTTTTATACCACGGTATTTCAGGGTGTTTCTTGTTGCCATATTACATAACAGTACAAGCTGGCTTGTACTGAACAAATTAATTCAGTTACCCAGCTCGGTTCCATAAACTGGCCCCTGGGCTGACTGACAGGGGCTTCACCCAATAACATCCTTCCTGAGGTACAAGCATATCACTGGTTCAGAACCTGGGGGGCAGAAGGATTAGACCAATGAGTGGTCTAGACCCGGGAGTTTTGAACTGCCTATAAAAGAAAGGTCTGAACAATAAAACACGCTGATTGCTGATGACCGACAAGGGTTCTGTCGTGTGTCTTTGTCTCCGACGCCCGACTGCCGCAGTAACAGTTTCTGCTCACTCTGCCTACCTACCTACTTACCTATCTATGCTCATGGTGTTGTGTGCTGTGTACTTTATTTTGTGTACTTGTATCAGGTTTCTTCCTATTCAAGTTCTGGTTTAAATCAATATGTTATTATGGCCCCGGTATTTCATGGGTCTTCTTCCAGCCAATAGCATAGAAGATTTCAGGTTTCTAAGACTGTTTGACTGTGTAGTAGGTGTAAATATTATAGATGGCTTATTCTGCATAGATGCAATCACCCTTAATTGTGAAACCCTGGGATATGTAACATGTCAAAGCCATAAAGATGAAACTAATACTTACAAATTATAAGCATCTTTTTTAGCTCCTGTTTTGACTGAAATTTGTTCTTTAAAAGAATAAAACCAAAATTATTTCTCTTGTTGACCTCTAAGTATTTTATATTAGTTTCGGAAATATATTTCAAGTAAATTATTCTGATTAATATTTGATCTCTGATTATAACTTGATAATTTGCCTCCTCCTGTAGGGCTGGTTTGTTCATTTTTAATTAGTTCAATTGAGAGGGAAAATGTGAACTTTACCACTTCAGTAGCAATGGAATACTACTACAAAATATGAATAAAATACTAATTACAAATGTATTTCTATACTTACATAATTGAGGGCTAGTATTATATTAAATTACATTGAATTACCTAGCTTCCTAAACTGCTGTAGTTCATATAATATACATGGCAAACAGGGAGAATCTAAGCATGCCAAAGCATGCCTCAGATTTGTAGGATACACTTGCCTATAAATGTCTCCTGACACTTGCCATCTCTTTTTTTTTGTGTATGTGTTGTTCCCATCTATTTTATTTTCAAAGGAATGGTCACACACTTCTTGGTGTTCTGAATTACACTAAAACTCCCGGTGGAAGTCGAAGACTTAGATCCAATATCCTGGAACCTCTAGTTGATGCTGAAACAATTAACACACGACTGGACTGTGTTCAGGAATTACTCCAGGATGAGGAGCTCTTTTTTGGTCTTCAAGCAGGTAGTAGTTTATTTTGTAACACCTAACACTATATTTCTTTTTAAACCTTTTTTTCTAATATAGGAAAGTATGTAGTGTGATTCAGTATGTTTGAAAAGTATTTTTTAATGATTTTTTTAGGTGACATAGTAAACACTTAATTTCTTGAAGTAATCCATATTATCATAGCGATACTTTTCTCAAGTACTTTGCTTAGAAAAGTTTAATTTCTCTGATAAAATGTATAGAAGTCTGTCAGCCAATAGCTTTTTAAAAGAGTTGGAGTTTGTCTCTTTACCTCTATGGCTGGGTATGCATTATGTTTAATATATACAAGTATATATAATGTATACATGAAAAAGCAAACACATTGCTTAAGTAATACTTGCGTATAAATATTTTTTCCGGTTGCTTCATAAAACATATGATCCAGAGAAAGGTAAAATACAATACTAGAATTAGTCCACCTGAAACTGGATCATATAATCTTCATCCGCGTCACGAGAGAAATACAATTCAATCTAAGAAAAAGAAGTATTTCTGAACTGACAGATGTCTACTTATACAATAATCATTGCATGCTTAGGTATAGTAAGTCATAAGTATAGTTACAACAAAATAATTCAGATATTAGCTATTTTTAAGCTAGTTTTTACCCTGTAAATAATGTGTGACAATAGAATGTAAGAAAAAGATTAGCATTAGTATAGCTAATAGTGTGCTTTCAAAGAAAATACATCTTCTTACAATTTCAGTTTGATTTCTGATGTGTATACTTTTGTTTTACAGTTATCTCAAAATTCCTGGATACAGAACAACTACTTTCAGTTTTGGTACAGATTCCAAAGCAGGATACAGTATGTTTCAAAATACACCTTGGAAAATCAATTATCTGTTTATAACATGCAATATATAAATGTGATGTCTATAACTCATCTTAATTTATGCAAATGTACTTCCAAAAATGTTTACTCTTTCATCACTCTCCACCTTTATTCTTCGTAAGTATACATTTTATTCAACAGTACTCAGATGAGAGAGAGGAATTTTCTTCACATCAGCATAAATGGAAAAAGTGTTTAGTGACTTACAGTCCTAGTGACTATTATGTCTAAAAGCAAGATTATTTTTTCATTAGACCTTGCCTCATATATCGGTCTGTATATTAACACATGTAATACAAATATCAAAATGGAATAAACACATGTAGTTCATCAATGAATCTTGGTTGAGACCAGACCCAGCAGTTAACTACAGTGAGCTTGAGGTTACTGAACCTCAGCTTTGTTTCCACTAAGCATATTGAAACCATGGTGTTAAAAGTTACATTTGCGTACTGGACTTGAATTGGGTATTTCTGCTGCTGCTTTTGAGGTTGATGATTCCTTATGTTTATGCTTGTGTGCCAGCATCTTAGGTACTCACAACTCTTTCACCTCTCAGTGTCTTCTCACATGCTGATTTACCTGCTTAGATAAAAGATTTGTCTAATTCTAGTTAAAGAAATCAGGTACAAACAGGACAGTAGTAATAAATGCAGATAAATCTCTTTAATTACATAATCAAAACCCAGAACATTTATTTTTCACAGCTTTCCTTGTAGAAATGTGTAACATGAATTCATGAGTTCATCTGTATGACTAAAACTGTCACACAGGATGCTTTTATGTATGCATAGGACCGTATACACCAAACATTTTTACTGCAGTGTTTTCACTGTTGACTGGTTCCAGTATAGCAGAGCTTACTATTCATGCAACAGACATGCTTATTCAAGTGCTAGCTCAGTTGCTTTTATCAAATGCTAGATTAGGCAATTCACTATGCTTCATTCCTACTTCGTAAAAATTTTCATTGTAAACCTTCCACCAGTCAGCAGATGAGGCGCACATCTGAGAAGCCTACAGTTTCAGTTATAAATGTGTGAGTGGTACGTTCAGCATGAGCATTCTCTCATCCTAAGGAGGCTGTCAATCACACAGAATCACTAGGTTGGAAGGGACCTCCAAGATCATCGAGTCCAACCCATGCTCTAACACCCCAACTAAACCATGGCATCGAGTGCCACATCCAGTCTTGTTTTAAAGCCATCCAGGGATGGTGACTCCACTGCCTCCCCAGGCAGTACTGTAAAAAATAGGTTTGGAAAGGTCAACTTTTTTTTAATAACTGCTCTCTCTCCAGGTTATGTCATGCAGTTACAAAGTAGTTAGGAAAAAGCATGAGTTTCTCAGAGGGATTAATAGGCTTTAAAAAAAACCAACATTACATAAATAACATCTGGCACTTCAAGGGGACTCGAAGGGACAAAAGCCTTACGCTGTGCTTGATCTGGTCGATCCGGTTTTGCTGAGATGTGTACTTGAAAAATCTTGTCAATGGTGAAATCATTTACTGCCTTTGGGCTGAAGTGTATGGTGCAGAGATTCACTTTTAACACTAGTTCAGTTAAAATTCCTGTAAGAACTAATTAGTCAAAGATCCATTCCACTACCACTTTTTCATGTATGACCACATGGGTTCTTTCGATCTCTGATTCCTTCATGGGACTTAGACCCCATATTTATTTGGAGATTAGCATTCTTCCATTCATGCATTTAGCACTGTTTAGTTCTATTTTATACCAACAAAAAAACCTTTATATGACTGTAAGATAAGAGATGCCCCCAGTCGCAAGAGTAAAGAGATATTATATATGAATGAGAAAAGATTTCACGTGGGTCATGCTGCTGTGTTCATGTGCTCATCTATGTTTATCTGTGTAATTTCCTTAAAATCCTGTTGCACAGTGCATGTGTACTGCATATGCTATGCCCTAATGTCAGCAGGAAAATTCTTTATCGTGAGTGTTAAACAAGGTTGAGGGTTTCTGTGAATGAAAGATTTTGAAGAACAGTCATTATTGTGAGAAAAATTTTGAAATATTTACTGGATTTATTTTATTATCATATGGGCAGATGTTTAAGGATGTATATATATTAACCAAAGAGAAGTCAGCCAGACTGGGTTGTGTTTAACAACACTAATGGAAAAGGTTGTGAGCTTCATTATAATACATAATGTATTTGCTTTGAAAAAGTCCATACAAATCGTGTAGAACTTTGTATAGAGTTAGGTACACATAGAAGATGGAAAGTTTTCACAGCTCGGGCTGGCAGGGTGTTGTTCTTAGAGTCAGTCATTGTTAGTCTAAACATAGGAAAATCTTAACTACTGATGGACAAACTATCACAGCAGGCAGTGTAAAATTTAGGTAAAAATTTTTTGTGCAGACACACAGTTCTCAAAGTGAGCTTATGAAGCGTTTCAGGAATTTTCATTAAATGTATAAGCCTGTTACTGTTAAGAATATGAGTTCTACCAGTTCTTAAGTACTTTTTAGAACAGTCATACAAACGCCTCCAATATTTGGAAAATTTTTCAACAGGTTAAAACTGCTGAATCAAAAATAACCAATTTAATCTACCTGAAGCATACCTTAGAACTTGTGGAGCCGCTGAAAGTAAGCTATCTTCGTTCCTTTTTTTTTCTTTTTTTTTTAATAAAGTACAGACCATTTTGTCCTTATTTTTATGAAACGCAGTTTATTAAATTTCATAGAATATCTCAAGTCGGAAGGGATCGATAAAGTAAAAAAAGAATATAATTACAGAACACAATACTGCCAACAGAGTACGTTGATTCTTAACACCAGTCGGAAATGCGCTTTTGTGTCTATACTGTAAAGTGCAGGATTCCTACCATTACCTGAATAATGGATTACATAACAAACATTTAACTGAAACTGCTCAGATTCCACAGACTATTTACAAAAATGCTGATTAGCCTCACTGAATCTGAAAACTTTCAGTCCTTTAAAAAGGCTGCAAAAAAAGTAACTGTCATGTCCATATTTTAATCTTCAACAGGCTGCTTTAAGAAGCTGTAACACACAGCTGCTAAAGGCTTATTACAATTCTCTTGAAGATACAAGGTATTTATCATAATACTTAGCTAGTGTTAGAAACTCGCATCTCAAAAGTGCCTGTAAGATAAAAGATGTTGCATCTTTGCTTGTTTATAGTTATCAGTATAGCTCAATTCTTTTGCTTAAAGCTGATTTTAATTGTCAGAAAATCTTAATTTTCAACTGCTGAGTACAGGGATAAAAGCAAGAGAGCTAGATGTGATAGTGGAGTTGCTGCTGAACTGAACTCCCTTAGAAATAATTCTGAAAAGACAAGAGTAGTGGTTTCCTAAAGTCTCCATAATAATGCAAAAATGAACTATTGTGTATTTGAAAAACACGTATATTTGAGAAATAATTTATATCTCCCAAAGATGTGAATAGTATTTTTAGTCAGACTTTGGTATAGTCAAGGTTTATTCTGCGGTGAAAATAGAAATGAAATGTAGTGTTTTGTTTTAACAGTAGAAAGTTTAAAAGTACCTTCACTTACTTGTAATACTGCTACTTGTTATTTGGGGATGATACTGCAAGTAAAAATCATAAAGTATTACGTATCTAATTAGTGATACAACCGATATTGCAGATTTGGAATTATACTTGAAAAGATTACAACTGTAATTAATGATGATACAAGATACACAAAAGGATGTCTGAGTATGAGGACCCAGAAGTGCTACGCTGTTAAACCTAACATCAATGAATTCCTTGACATAGCTCGTAGAACGTACACGGAAATTGTTGATGACATAGCAGGTATTTCTAAACTAAAATTTGTATTTATTTGGAGTTTAAAGTACATTGTACTTGACATATAGAAGCCACGTAATTATATGTGTTATAACCTTCTCATATGTAAAAAGTATTTGGTATTGGTATGAATTGATTGTCATTGATAAGCAACTGAGATTCTCCATTTCTGGATAAAAGCTCAGTTTTATTTTAGTAAAATTGAATAATTGTATGGTGATTCCTATATTCAAGGCTCTGTTAGTCCTTGTCCTCTTAAAGTGCAAAAAAGTTGAAATAATGGAACAGAATTACTCCACCTAAAACATTCTACATAGAACGTGTGAATCTTTGGTTTAGCTTCTTAATTTAAAATAGCTGAGTTCTTTGTTCTTTATATTTTAAGCAGTCTTGTTCTATCTGTGGACTACCTTTTAGCTAAGGTATTAAGAGTTGGAAAATACAAACAAAAGGAGTTTTAGTATGATGTGCATTACTGTGTTTTAGTAACCTTCCTGTTTATCACTATATCAAAATAGAAGAAAAAAATTTCTTTTGAAACTGATTTTCTTTTTTTAGTAAAGATTATTGATTTCTAGCTAATGGACCATCAAACCTAAAAGAGCATCAGAAACTTTAGCACCTGTCATATGTTACGAAGTTCCTGTTTTATTCTAATCCTACGTTCATACATAGTGAAAAATACAGATGGTACTAGTTTTGTATTTCTGAAACCTTCCATTAACAGTTTCCATCTTTGTACCAGCACAAGTGTGGGGGCTGAGGGGTGGGGGGAAGGGGGGTGTACATGAACTCATATAATTTGGGTTAAATCTTTGTGGTATGTAGGTATGATAACGCAACTTGCCGAAAAGTACAGCCTACCAATGAAAACGAGTTTCAGCTCTGCTCGTGGATTTTTTATCCAAATGAATGCTGATTGTTCAGCATTACCTAATGGCCAGCTTCCTTCAGAATTTACAAAGGTATCTGCACAAAATATAGTTGAGCATAATATATTTGTATACTTCATTTCTGATATATAATACATTAATAAAGTATACATTATACAGTAAACAACAACAAAAATAATTTCAGTCAAGACATTTAGAAGTAAATGAAGTTTTAATTGGGAGGTTTTTATAACTACCCTGTATTCAGTTATATAATCAAAAATGTGCAAGTGAATGCAATTATGTTTTGTGTAAGAATAAAGTTTTATGTCTTGGTAATTGTTATCTTAAATGGAATTTTCATAAAAAATTATACAGTAAAAATGAAACTGGGCATTGTTTTTTCTCTTTTGTTTGCCCATATGGTTCCCAATTCAGTTTTTAGAAGCTGTTTTTCCTTCTGATAATAAGGCAAGCTCTTATTGTTGGTTTCAATTCCCCATAGATCACGAAAATGAAAAACACATATAGCTTCACTTCACCAGATTTAATAAAAATGAATGAAAGATGTCAGGAGTCTCTCAGAGAAATATATCACATGACCTACTTGTAAGACCTGTTAAAACTATTTAATATTTGCTAAGTACGTTTATTTTCTCCCCTTATCAGCTAATTACATGGGCTTTTAAAGCTCTCTTTCTGTTAAGTTATGGCTGCTTACGGAAATGGTCTAAAGCAGCACTAAGCGTGACCTTTTATCCTAAGGTATGCAGTATGACCATTATAGTTCCTTTATTTCTGTAAGTTGTATAAAATGACAGGATGTGCCGTGTGACAGCTAAATCAGTGTCTTTTTTCAGAATAGTGTGTAAACTACTGAATGAGATCTATGAACACATTCATTGCTTATACAAGCTCTCCGACATTGTGTCTATGCTGGATATGCTGCTTTCATTTGCCCACGCCTGCACTCTTTCCGATTATGGTAAGTTTCTTCTTTGATTCTGTTATGGGTCAGACAAAGACCCTTCTGATGGAGAATAACCAGGCTGTTTTGTCTGGTTCCATTTCATTTTCTGTGTCTCAGTAGTCTTTAGGTGAGTGTCTCTGGTCTGTCTTTGCCAGTTTTATGCTGATGTTCATTCTGCTTCCATTCATCAAAATTAAATTCTGCAAGTCAGCTGCCATAAGCCTTCCCAGTCACTCTTCTCAAAATAGACAGTTTAAGCATGTTCCGCTCAAAAGCATGAAGTGTATGGACATTCTCTGTTTACGCTTTTTTCTGTTCCATTAATGCTGGTAGATAAAGAGGAGCCATGTATAATTGGTTCAGAAAAGAACTGTGTTCTGGCAGAAATCCGTAGAGATAGGTCCAGCATCAAATGGATCTTTGTAGGCATGGTACATTTCCAAATAATCAGTATGGTAACATATAACAAAAGTAGAAGGAATGCTACTTTCTCGTTTACCGTGAAAATACAGGGTACATATGTGGAAGTAAAAGGAGTCCACGACCCTTGTACTTTATAAAAATACTTCAGCTCTTTGCATTTTTATTACTGGAGACCAGCCCTACTTGCTAGGGAACAAAACCACAGAACGTTAATTTAGAAATAAAGTTGTAGTCAAGGGTTTCTTTTTGTAGCCATAAATCATGAAGGCTTGCATGGTAATCAGAATCTGTACCTGAAAGTGGCTGGTAATTCTTCCCAAGAGCTCTGCTCTGGAAGAATTAACTTTATTTCAAAACATACTAGCTTAATAATGTAAAAGTTCCCACACTAATTCTTCAGTGTTTTACATCTTTTTTTCTCATTTAGTTCGTCCAGAATTTACCGATACTTTAGCAATCAAGCAGGGATGGCATCCCATTCTTGAAAAGATAGCTATGGAAAAACCCGTGTCTAACAACACATACCTGACAGAGGGCAACAATTTTGTCATTATTACAGGACCAAATATGAGTGGAAAATCAACATACCTGAAACAGATTGCTCTCTGTCAAATTATGGCACAGATTGGTGAGTAAGAGTGTACAATATTAATCATCTTCTGCAATACATTTTTTTTTTCTGGTTAAAAATTTTTATAAAGTTGAATGATTTAGCTTCCAGAATAACATTATATCTAAATAAAATATTAACAGGTAATTTGTAGTCCATTTTCTTCTACCAGCTCTTGTGTTGCTGACAGAGGCAACTGTAAGGTTTTTCATCTGCCATCGGAAACCTATGGGGCCCCATCTGTGTATCCTGAAGCCTCCGCAATGTATCTTCAGAGAAGCACAGTTGCATACCCTAGTTCTTTGGAGCACCATAACCCAATCTAGCACCTTCTGCTAGATTGATAGTGAGTGTCCTTCAAGTATGCTGGTCAGGCACGAGTGTTAGTCATCCAAAAGAAACACATGACCCTGAGCGTACTTAAATTACATAGAGAGACACGTTTCCAGACAAGTACAATTAATAGATAAATAATCAACTACTTCAAATAAAAGTAGTAACAAATACTGCAAGGTTCTGTTACTAAAGTTATAAAAGGAAACCAACTATTTGTGAAATCTAACTGAGATTCATTCCTATATTCAGGAATTCCTCATGACTTCTTTCTTAAAGGTAAGTCTGGTAGCACAGGTCAAAGACCTAACTCTATAGAATGAGGCTACTTAGCAGTGAAGAATAAAATTTATCCATCACGCATTTGTGGATTCAGTCCCCAATAACTGCAAGTTCTTGAGGAATTGCTCTCAAAACCCTGAGTTTCATATGAATAAACCAGACTGTGAAGTTTTTGGCAAAAGGTTCCTGTTTTTTCCTGTATGGTGAAACTGCTATGCTTTGAAGTCTGGTAAAGGCAACATAATCTTGATTTTGGGAAACTAACGTTTCTTGGGATTAGTAAATCAATGGCCACAGAAATGTAAAACAATCCTAGAGCTCATTGTTTTTTCTGCATCCCTTTAGACCGACAAACAGCTTCAGGCATATGATTTCTTATCGGTTTCACTGATAAGCTTCTTTAATTATCCTATCTATACATTAACTTTTTTCTTATAGATTAATGGTAGAACATAATCTTACAAAACTTTATCAAGTAAGATGCATTCCCTGGTGTGCACAAAACTCAAGTGTAAAAGTAATTCTTTTTCCCGGTGACGTATTCAGGCAAATGTCATAGTGATGAGAGAAACTTGTGTTTTACTTGCTTTGTAGGTTCTTATGTCCCAGCAGAGTATTGTTCTTTTCGAATCGCAGAGCAGATTTTTACCAGAATAGGTATGGATGATGATATTGAAACAAATGCATCAACATTCATGAAGGAAATGAAAGAGGTATGAAATATAGCTATCCAGGTCCAAGGCCCATTTTTACTGTTAAGCTAATAGAAATTGTACTAGTATATTTCCACTGAAAGAGTGTACTTTGAAAAACAGTCCAAAATTCAGCCTTCATCTCTTTTATGATAAACCATAGAAAAGCAGGCATCTCTTAAACAGAGATATTACAGTGTGAGTAAAAATCAGTGCTGTGTTGAATAGTACTTACAACATTTTTGGATTGGCTTAGACGTTACATTATCATTTGTAGGGGCCTAAGCTCTCTCAATTTCCTCTCACAAACTGATACGGTTTCGAGGGTAAGTGACATGTTCAGTGGAAAAGAGAAAGACTGCTGTAGTGTGAGTCTTTGCTTGATTAGAATTGACAGCTGTTTGAAAGCTTTGAAAAAGTAAAATTGCTGTATCTCAAGAGATTTTTTTAAAATTTCTGCATGATGTTCCATCTGAATAACACAAAAAATACCTTTTTTAAAAAACCACATTTATAGGAACGATAACACTTTGAATATTTTTCTAGATAACGTACATCATACAAAACGCTAATGATAAATCACTCATCATTATTGATGAACTTGGCAGAGGTACCAGTGCTGAAGAAGGTATTGGCATTTGTTATGCTGCCTGTGAATATCTGTTGAACTTAAAGGTAATTCTGTTTTGAAAGAAATTTAAGCCTTAGAATTGTTTTGTCATCCTGAAAGTAAATACAATATTTTCTCTTGAGTTAACATGAGTTTTGCAGAGATTTCTTGGCTAAATACGGTATTTTTTGTAACCGGTGAATAGCAAGAATTGCGGTGATAGAGGAAATATGCTGACATAAGCTGCAGTTCTGTTCACTGATTATTGTGATTGAACCCCAGCCGGCTGCTAAAAACCACCCAGCTGCTCGCTTGCTCCCCATAGTGAGATGGGGGAGAGATCAGCAAGGTAAAAGTACAAGAACTTGTGGGCTGAGATAAAGACAGTTTAGTAAGTAAAGGAAAGCCATATGCAGAAGCAAAATAAGGAATTCATTTACTGCTTCCTATCGGCAGGCAGATGCTCAGTCATTTCCTGTAATGCCACGTTTCCTCACAGTGACTGTTACCAGAACACCAAGTGTCCCTCCTTCCTCCTCCTTCCTCACAGTTTTTATTGTGGTGGTGTAGTATAGTGCGAGATATCCCTGGGGTCAGTTTGGGTCAGCCGTCCTGGCTGTGTCCCCTCCCAGCTCCGTGAACACCCCCAGCCTGCTTGCTGGTGGGGCAGGGTGAGGAGCCCTTGGTGCTGCGCAAACGCTGCTCTGCAGCGGCTAAGACGTGGGTGAGTTATCAGTGCTGTCTTGGTCGCAAATCCAAAACAGCACAACACAAGCTACTATGAAGAAAACTTAACTCTAGTCCATCTGAAACCAGTACACTGGTCACCATATCTTTCCAACTTGCTTGCAAGCTTGTAACTCCATCTAGAAAGAGAATAACCCAGTCTGTTTAGTTTTACTTATTTAGTTTAGTTTTAGTTTTGCTTTATGCTTGAATGTTAAAGGTGAACCTGTTTACCTGGTGGTTACCTTTCCAAAGTACAGCGGTAGTTCCGCACAACTTACGAATTGGTCACAGAGGTTAGAAACTTGTTTAGAAAAGTGGAAGATAATTTTAGATGGATCGCAAGTTTCACCTCTGTTGCTGGTTACGTGATCAACCTCAGGTGGCTGTTACGAACCTTTTGAGTGTGCAGGTGTTTGTTTCTCCTCAGAGTTTATTCAGAGTACTTCTGTGGGTCCTTTTTGTTTGAAAAGCTCGGATACTTTCTGTCACTTGTACTTTTGATAAAGAATTCCTTGAGAGAATTAAGCAACCATTTGACAATCATTCCGGTCCACACCAGTCAGATTTTGTAAGCATCACGGATTCTCTTTTGTTTCTGATATTGTTTTCCTTCTATTGAGAAATGAGCAGGAGAATCCTGAGTTGGAAAAGATGTTCTTGCCAATGGTAGAACGCATCCCTTAAGGATTTTCATTTGCTTTAGTAATGTAAAGACAGCTTTTCAGTGTTTTGGAGGAAAACCTGTTCATCTGTGAGATTATTATAATTTTTCTTATTTATTATAATTTATTTCTGGATCTTTGCCAAAATAAATTTTCTTTCTTCTTTCCTTATTTAGGCATTTACACTGTTTGCTACACACTTCCTGGAACTATGTCATATAGACGCTTTATATCCCAACGTGGAAAACTACCATTTTGAAGTGCAACATGTGAGAAGCAGCGCTGGAAATAAGGAGAAAATTGCTTACACTTACACACTTTCTAAAGGATACACAGAGGAAAAGAACTACGGTAATGGATTCCGCTGTGACTTACAGTTGGCAAAAGTTACACAAGATACTGTTTCAGTTATTAGGCATCTAATAGTATGTTTTCTGATGACAGGTTTCTCTTGAGTTTGTGTCTCTCTCAGAGAGAGAGATACAGAGATCTGCAGATCTATAATTTGTTCCAAGCTATTGTGTGGTTTAGGTAACCATGTAGTTAGTTTGGAGTTTCGAGTAGTATGAAGGACTTCCATGATATTTCGTATTGAAAAAAAATCTTACTGATGTCGGTATCTCCTTGATTTATGTCTGTTTGAATGAGCTGAGTCATTCTGAGCGTATGAGTTCATTTCATCTGCACTTACGGAAGTGAATGAGTGTTCTGGAGAGACTTAAAGGTGTGTCTGCCATAAGCAGTGACATGACTGGTTAACAGCAGGTTGTCCCTTTTTGATTAGCAAAAAGGAATCGAGATTCCTTAAAAAAGGAGTTTTACAATATATTAGGCTAAGACAATTTTAAGAGGGTCTACAAAAGCATCAGTATTCTCTGAAAAGAGGATTTACTTCTCTTTTAACTTTAGAATAAATTACAGTGTAGATTGTACAGATTGATTAATTATGAGTCAATAAAGAAAAGAGTGAATGACAAAGATTTAAAGAAATCTGTATGTTTCCAAATACTAGATTCGGATGTTGATCCTGTGGTTTAGGTAACATTTAATCAAGAGGAAATTAGCTACACGTGACTTTTGCAAGCTATTGGTAACCGAAGACTAGAAATTATTCCAGTTAAGCTTCAAGTAACAGGACTTAGAACTTACCTTGATCGGAATTTCAGAATAAGTTTGTTTAGCTTTGGCAGCACAAGCTCAATTTTAGATGCTACACCACCACTGACTCCAAAGAATTGTATGTTTAGAGAGTAATTTCTGAGAACAGGAGACCTTGAGAAACTCAGTGTTCGTGTCTCGGCTTTACCTTACTTGAGCAAAGTCACATTCTAAGGAAGGGTGCAAGGGCTCTTCATGACCCTTTTTCGTTTTCAAACCTGCAGTATTAAACCAGCCGATGAACCACAGACTTTTCCAGGGGTACAGACAAAGGAAAAAGTTAAAAAATCATGTTAGGGCAGGAAAAAATATTTACGTCTCTTTCTTACCCCGAGTATCTGGAAGTTTGCCTCTTGGCAACAAAGAAGTTGAAAAATTGCATCCGTGTTGTCCTGGTTTAGGGCGTTTTGGGAGAGAACCTCTGAAGGGGGTCCTCTAAAAAGCAGATTCAAGCGGCCCCTCCCCCCACCGATTCGGGAAAAATACTTCCTCGGAGAAAAGTGGAAAAAACCTGTTTATTTCACAGGCAAAGCATTCAACACCAGCACAAACACACACACCCCCCCCCCCCCATCCCCCAAAAAAGAAAATAAAAAAATTAAACAATAAAACCTCTTGCCGCTCCAAAAGAGATGACAAACTCAGAAAGTCCCCCTCGTGGGCTGTAGCTCGGCTCCACCCAGTCTGTTATCAGTCCCTCCAGTGCTGGAAATGCCACGGTCCAGGCCAGGCCCGGTGGGCCACAGGGGCGAGCTGCCGGTGCTCTGCTGGGGTTTCAGTCCAGAGCAGGTTTAGACAGTTCCGAGAAAAAGAAAAACCACAGTCCAGGGAACTCGTCTGCCTCAGCTAGCTAAAAACCAACTAAAAGCAAAGGAGAGCTCTGTCCAGCCTTTTGTCCGTGCTGCAGACAACACGGTCCAGGAGCAGGAATGTGGAGCAGTGAGTGCAGTTTCTGAAAACAAACCGCGCGCTTCTTCTCTCCCCCCACTTCCCTCTCGGAACCGGTCTTAAAGGTGCACCCCTTATTATCCAGCATAACAGAACAGACGATTGGGGGTACACGCACTATATAGCCAACCCAGAACACATGTCCACTGGACGTCTGGATATAATTGAGAGTGCGGTTTGCAAAACCTCTGCATTTTCTGCCAAATTAAAAAACCTGAACCGAGAAAGCTGTTAACACCATAGTGCCATTTTTTTCCTCTCGACCCCCTCGTATGTCTCATTCTACCCATTTATGGTATTACCGGCAGTAACTTGATGTCGAGGTGTGTTTCAGAGATAGCATTAAAACAAAGGTTTTATAACTCCCCGAACCTTATTGTTTGCTAACAAAAAAAATCCAAAACAAAACCAAAACCACCCCCCCCACCAACCACACAAAAAACCCCAAGCCAAAAAAAAAACCACTGCACAAAGGGAAAGTACACCAAAATTATTTTAATGAAGTCTTTACCCCTTAGAAAAACAGGCTAAGTTAATTCTGGAAGACATAAAATGGAAGGTAGGGATAAAAATGACATTAAGAAATCCTGATTTGTGTTTTATATATTTAGGACTAAAAGCTGCAGAAGTGTCCTCCCTACCGTCATCCATAATTTTGGATGCAAAGGAAATCGCGAGTCACATTGCAAAACAAATTTTGGTATGTAGTAGAAAATTAAAATGCTGTATTTCACAGTTTTCATACAACCCAAATGTATTTTCAGTTTCTGAAAGGTTACAGGATAAGCACTGCCTATGTTTTAATGAAAACAGATGTCATTAAACTTTATATTTCTGGAACCAGTTCTGAAAGATTATACTGAAGGTCACTGTTAGCTGACAACACAAAATGGCCCTTAGGGTAAAGGAGTATTGGATGTAATGTTTGTATGCAAACCAAGAATTGTGAGATCAAAAACAGGCTGGGAAATAGCTAACACTAGTATTTTTATAATAGAACATAATTTATTTCGTATGTTAATGTATGTATATTTTTAAGAACAGCACAGGCAGAGAAGCACTCCTGAGATGATGAAACAGAGAGCTGCATACCAGTTAGCAATGAGATTGGTTCAGACTGCCAGAAATTCTCGACTGGACCCTGACAGTTTGCGTGTATATTTGAAAGCCCTGAAGGAAAAGTATGAAGCCAGTTATCCCACACCCGGAAAAAATGATGAGCAACAGTAACACGTAACACAGGCTGTTCTAATTTTTATGACTGCAAGATGATTCTGGTTTTTCCCACAGTATTAGTACTGTCTTTTCACATGGTGTTGTATTTTTAATTCTTAGTCTAAATTACACTCAGTAATGGAAGACCATATCCTTTATGGGTTCCCCCCCCCCCCACGACATACCTGGAATAAAAGCATTTTCCTTCTATGAGAAACACAATTCTTTTTTACAGTAAATTGTATAATTTTCATCATTTTAGAGCAGCACTGAGAGGAGAGGGAAGGACTGGGGCAGAGTACTAAGGAACTCAGAATTTCAAGCGTGACACAAAAGAAAGCTCAGATTGCAAAAAGGGAAATGTGTGCCCAAATTGCCTTGAAGCAGTTTTGTTGTCTGTTCTCGTTCAATTGTGTCTTCTGAAAATGAGACCATTTTATTCATTGTGCTGTGCTAAACACTTCTCACTTCTCATAATGCCAGGAAACAGATGGTACTAAAATTTGAAGGAATTTGGACATGTAAAAACAAGCTGTTCTCTCTCCTCCAGAGCAAGGTGTTTGATGTTAGTTGGCGGTAAAAGTTCCGGGTTTTCTCATGCTCCTCTTGCTCAGTCGCAAAGTCACTGCAGGATTTCCAAAGAACCTGCAACAGAGAAGCCTCTCATCACGCTCATTCTGATCACACAGAGATACTGGGAGGGGAAGGGAAACGGATAAAGAAGAAATTTCCCTGAGAAAGGGCTCAGAGATCAGGGTGTTCACTGGCAGCACGGGCTGGGATTAGGGCTGAGCAGCACCGAAGCTGGAGCACATCAACCATTCAGCTTTCACCTCATGTTTTATCAGGGGGTTTAGGGCCCTGCCAAGAGGCAGATGTGAATTAAAGAGTACCAGGCTGAGCCGTGACAGTAACCTGTTCTGTTTGAGCTGGTGGTTTTTTGACACGTTCATCAGCCACACTCTCTAATACTTAGTCCTGGGCATTTGTTCCTGTTTTTCTTTCAGCCTTACATCCAACTTTCCACCCCTTTTCTTCTCTCTGTCCGGTGTGTCTTTCGTGTTCCTTTCTTGTCCTGTGTGGTCCCCCTCCCATTCCCTTTCACTACTTCACTCTCTCTTGTTCTTGTTTTTCTTTTAGGAAATAAATACTCAATATTTGTTTAATAAATATTACCCAATCGCTCTCCCTGTTCTGTCCTACCTTTTGTCTCTCGCTGTCTCACTTCCTGCCTGCATCTTTATTTCTTCTTCTTTCTTCCTCTCCTTTTTCCTTTGTCCTGCACCATGACTGTATTTCTTTGTCCCTCTCACCGTCCTTTTGCCTGTACCTGTCTGCACCTGCTTACCCTTCTCTCGGTAAGACTCTGTCCTGCTGGCCGTGCCTCTCTGTCTCCATCCCTGCGCTGCGCCTTGCCCGCCTTCCCCCCACCGGCACGTGCCGTGCTCGTTTTCTCTCTGGGTCCTTGTTTCCCTCTTTGTCTCTGTACCCCTCTGTCCTTGCTGTGCGTTGGGCAGACTCTGCCTTTTTTCTCCGTCCATCTCCACGCCTCACTCGTGTTCCTCTTTCATGCTCGGTGGCTCGGCGGTGCTCCCCGTGCCATTGTTCC
>VZSE01014220.1:1771177-1814773 GCA_013398275.1 Promerops cafer | reverse complement strand
GCTCTCCATTCTCGCCCCCAGCAGCACAGGGAAGTGGGGGAAGGGGGTTACAGTCAGTTCATTACCTGAACTGCCTCTACTCAGGGAGAGGAGGTGCTCTGCTGCTCCACCTTAGGTCCCTCCCATGGGAGACAGTTCTCCATGAACTTCTCCAGTGTGAGTCCTTTCCACACGCTGCAGCTTTTCGTGAATTGCTGCTTTGTGGGTGACTGTTCCACACTGTGCAGTCCTTGAAGAACAGGCTGCTCCAGTGTGGGTCCCCCACAGGGTCACAAGTCCTAGGAAACCTGCTCCGGTGTGGGCTCCTCTCTCCATGGGTCCAGAGGTCCCTGCCAGGAGCCTGGTCCAGCAAGGGCTTGCTGTGGAACACAGCCTTCTTTGGGTGCAGTATATATATATTTGATTGTTTTACGTAACTATTATAAATAGCAATCAAGGACACTTTAATTGGAACTAGTTGCAGAAAAAAACCCCTGTCTTTTCTCACCCTTACATTGCTCATTTGATAGTCCTTGAGTACTTCAAGGGTGTCTTTTGGGCAGTTAGTTGCTTTCTGCTTTTTCTAGAAAGTGCACGTCATGCAGTAGTATAAGGGAGGTTAACCTTTTCAGAGAGAAGTGGAACCAATTTCTATGAAAGTTTAGCCAGATTTCTTACCCACTGATAGAGCAAGTAAAGTACTGGTTACTGTAAAGACAAAAAATATAAAAACTGACCTCTATTTCTTTGTTGTTGTTTTTTAAATGAGCCCAAAAGCTTTGAAACAGAAACATCTGTGAGAGGTGGATAGTGTAGTACAGCAGCTGGACAGAAAAAATTCTGTTGGTTCTAAATTTCTTTGTGCTTTTGTCTTTAAAGGGGTAGTTTTTTGCTAAATTTATAACTGCTGCTGTTTCTAAATTCTAGTTTAAAAATGGGGGAGTTCAAAATGCAGAAAGTATACAGCTTACGTCAGGGGAGAGGGTAGGAATGACAGAGCCTCACTTTGAAAGTTATTTTTCAAGAAAGAAATAATTGGTTTTTAACATGATAAAATCTGACCAGTGTCCAAGCCAACTCTGCCATTTCATTACATGCGTGATCTCTTGTACTTGAATTGTGAACTGCAGCTGTGGGCTGTAGAAAGCTTACAGAATATTTGCTCTTTTGTTTTTATCAGGTTAAAATTTGGAACTTGACCAGAAGACAGTGTATCCGCACCATACAAGCCCATGAAGGCTTTGTTCGAGGCATGTGTGTCCGTTTCTGTGGTACATCATTCTTCACTGTAAGTATTATGTGTCTCCTTAACAGTGCAGCAGCACGGAGTATCTGTTCACCATCTGTTTTCCACTGAGAAGCTTGCTCTCTGCCACAGAATATTTAAATATTGTATGAATACACTTATTAAATGTGTCGGTGAACCCAACAGTTCTGTTTACAATGAAATTTTTTCTGATGCTGTGATACAGATGTCATTCAAGACCATTGAAGGGATAAATACCAGAAAATAGCCAACAGATGGTAATGTAATTAAAGCTGGAGTAAACTAGTTTTCATTAAAGTAGTAAATGGATTATGTTTGTTGCAAGACGTAAAAGCATGTAAAAAGGTAAACATTTGCATATACTATGATTAAAAAGAATCTGATTAAAATCATTCCATGTGAATAAAGCTTTATTAATTCATAAAAAACCACAACAGATTCAGCTGCATGTAAACTGCGTGGAAATAGTACGTCTTCCTGTTGGCATTAAAACAGTTCTGAGATACCACAACAAGAAGAGCTGTTTTTGAAAACTAAAGTCCTGAGGTTGTGCTTTGTTCAAAGAGCCATTTTCACTACAGTATATTTATTTTTTCTAAGGTATATACCAGGTCACAGGGACAGTAGTTAGGATATAGGGAAAGTCACAGTAAAAAATCCTAAGTGACTCCAAGTTAGTTACTCCCCTTTTGACAATCTGTCTGCCTGAAAATTGAGAGAGGGAGAGAAACAGTAGTAGTGCAGACAGGGAGGGGAAGATAAGCTTGTAAAGCTAACATTTTTAGGCCTGTTTGCATGATCCAGGTCACTGCACAGCCATGCAAAAGCTTGTGCTGGCATTAGTGCAAGATGTAGAACAAAATTTGGAACAGGCAACCAGAGCAACTGAGGTGGAAAGTGCCTTTTAACTGATTACAGGCTCACCAAAGTGACTTCCAGAAGATAATTTGCAGTTTAGGGTGCCAGTTGATTAAAAATCACAAAATGTAGCCTTACAAAATAGCCACCATTCCTTTTTCCTGTTCAGCTATCTATTTTGGAAACTGGAAAAGCTTTGTGGATCAAGGTAGTTGTATAGGTGAAGGAAAGGTGGTGGTGGGAAGCAAGTGACCAACTGGGAATCAATCGTCCGCCCTGAGAAGCCGACAGATCCCCAGACAATCTCTGTGCAGCAGCCACCGTGGGGCCAGCCCCCTCCTCCTCTTTCTGCTCCCAGTACTGCAGCTTTTATTGCAGAGCATTGTTCTATGGTATGGAATACTCCTTTGGCCAGTTCAGGAGACCTGTCATGCCTGTGTCCCCTGCCAGTCTGCTGCCCACCAAGCCTGTTTGCTGTTCTGGTGGGTGAGGCAGGGGTGATGGAGACAGAATGGGAGCCGGGGAAATGCCTCGGCACCGAGCAGGCACAGCCAAGGCTTGGGTGCTGTGTCAGCACTGTTTCAGCCACAGATCAAAACCACAGTGCCACGTGGGCTGCTACGAAGAATGTTCATTCCAGCCAGACCATGTACATGTTTTAACAACATACTATGACCAGAAGAGCTAATCTGTAGCTTGGAGGCATAAAATGGAACAGTAAACAGGCAGAAGGAAGCATTTATGTATGTCACAGAATATTTTTTTTAAAGGATGCCTGTAGTTGCAAAGCACATCTAGCAAAACAAAAGGGACTATATTTACATAAAAATGTACATTATTTGTCCAATATTTCCAGGTTGGTGATGACAAAACCGTGAAGCAGTGGAAAATGGAGAGTCCAGAATATGGAGAAGAAGAAGAACCTATTTATACAATTCTTGGAAAGGTAGTAAATCTCAGTTTTGATTTTCCCACACCTCTTCTTTTGAATTAAGTTTGAATCATTTCTTGTCTAGCTTTTGAAGGAGAGAGAAATAGTTTGATATCACCTGTTATCATAATGGGTTGTAATTTGATGGCATCAAATTTTATAATGTCACTTTTAAAGTATCTTCATGTTTTTATTTATTTTACATGTAACCAGAAAGGACTTCTCGAATGCCAGCAGAGACTGCTTAACTCTGTACTAACCATCCCTTTCCTGCAAAATGGTCATATTTCTCTGTAGTCTCTTCAGACATGTGTTGTCAGTCCTTAGTCTGCATTAAATAAATTACTTTTCATACCAATACCTCACAGCCATTCAATACAAAATACCAACTTTACATCTTTCTTACTGACAAAAGAAGTATATTTCAGCACTTTGAATTTATCGTAAGCTTATGTTAGGAAAAACATTAAAAGCTTTTTTCAAATAGATAGTTTGAAACTCTTTAATTACTGCAATGTCTGTGGAATCTATTCAAGTCCCCACTGAACATACAGTTGCACTCTGAGAACTTTCATTTGCTTTAAAATCAGCCAGAATTTTGTAAATATGCCTTTAGTGCCAACTCCATTATGAATTAACAAGAAATGCATACATGCACCTTAAATGAAAAAGAAAGCTTGCCTACTGGAAGGGGTACATCCGATAAGGCTTAGTCTCTGGTAGCACTGGTGAGTTAATTTTCAGTAATATGAATGAGAAAAACCATGTGAGACTCCATATGCAATGGTTTGTTGATTTTTTTTTTCTGACAGAACATACTTGAGTATTTATGCAAACAATTGGGTTTTAAAATATTTGCTTTGTTTTTTGTTTTTTTTCCCTTAAAGACAGTGTATACAGGAATTGATCACCACTGGAAGGAACCTGTTTTTGCTACCTGTGGCCATCAAGTGGACATCTGGGATGAACAAAGGACAAGCCCCAAGTGTTCTCTGACTTGGGGTTTTGATAGCATAAGCAGTGTAAAATTTAATCCCATTGAGGTAATGATTGTGTTATATATTGGAAAAGAGTATTTCTCTTGAGCAGTATGAGATCGAAACTATTTACACCATCTTGATTTTTTTCCTTCCAAATTTAGATTTTATGTTTTAATGGAATATGTAGGGGGATGTATACATAGATTTTGATGGTTGTATTATTTTGGAATGTAGTACCATAAAATTTTATCTTCCTATCTTTTGCCTCTGTTAGTGTGGGAGAAGATAAACAAAAGCAGGGCAGTCTCCATTCTGCCCACAACAATACATACCTGGTCCCTCAGTCATACACTGTAGCAGTTAAGTGGCTGTGGTCTGCCACTTCATCTGTTCCAGTATTCTGCTACCTGTGACTGAGACTTCTCACCCTCTCCATGGCAAAACAATTGCATTTGATCTTTTACAGCACTTCCTATTATACCCCTTGACTTGGCTGGGCTATGCTCATAGAAAAAGTGTTTATGAGGAATTGTCTGTTAGTTTTAAAGTAGAGGAAACTGCATGGATTCTGAATCTTACAGGGAAAGCTATTTAAAATGTGTGTGCTGGGTAATTAGCTCTACAGAAAAAATGATGAATGTATTTCCTTGACTGAAAAAGAAGCTCATGACCAGCTTTGTGAAATAGCTTAGGTATCTGATGTAAGCTGTTAACCACACTCTAGAAGTATTTCATAGACCAATAGGCACTGTTTTTTTTTCTTTTTTTTTTTCAGACTTATCTTTTGGGAAGCTGTGCTTCTGACAGAAATATTGTGCTATATGATATGAGAAAATCAACTCCATTAAAGAAGGTAATATTTTTCTTTTTAAGATTAATTAGTGGTGCTAATAATCATACTGAATATGTTAATAGCCTGTAACTACTGGTGACAGTAGAGAACAGGAAGCTCTGAATTCTGAGTTCACTGAGTTTTCATTGTCTGAGTCTTCTGAGTTTGAATTAATGCTGGGATTTAAACAATGCAGAGTTAGAAGGGCCTTTTTCTGCATTCAGACAGGCTGTCATGCTCACTCTGTTGTAATTCTTGATCAAGTGCCTGACCTGACAGCAATTTTACAATAAGAACTTTATGTTCCTGTATTGCATTCTGTCTATGTATGTGTGATTTTTTTTTTTTTAATTTTTTTTTCTCTTCCTTGCCAGAAGGAAACAAGATAACTTCACCACTGGAGAGCCTTGCTCTGTATTTGAAAAGGTGTTTCTCCTTCAGAGGGAGATAAACCCTTCCCTATACACCTACCATA
This sequence comes from Promerops cafer, assembly GCA_013398275.1. Classification (NCBI taxonomy): domain Eukaryota; kingdom Metazoa; phylum Chordata; class Aves; order Passeriformes; family Nectariniidae; genus Promerops; species Promerops cafer. Next base: position 1,809,451 of record VZSE01014220.1, on the reverse strand, counting down.
AACATTCAGAAATCCTTTGCAGTGTAATCAAAATAATATTTATATGTGGAACATACCAGTGACCTAAAGATTCCTATTTAACAGAATATTTGTATTTATTTAGATAAGAAGCTGGTAATTCATACACACGTGTCAAACCTCAATCAAGTTCAGTAGTTCTGAGCCCCAGAATTATCTTAACAATATTTTTCTTGAAATAGGATATTCTGGCTTGTGAATATGCACTCAGTGTTCTCCTGTGTTACATACTATCTGCAGTGTCACTCAGCTGATACACACTACAGCATTAAAATGGTACTTAGTTACAACAAGCAGTGTTGTTGGCATAACAGTATTTCTTTCTCTCACTGTGCCCCAAGAATTTTTAGTGAAGTTTCATTTGGGCCACTGAGGCAGTGCTTATAAAATCCTGTCAGTGATGCCAGCTGAAGACCTGAATGTTGAAATGAAGACAGCTAGTGCTGTAGAGCTGCAGTTACAAGGTCAAAGGATGCAATTTGATCCTTTGTGAACTAAGTTTGAATCTAACAGAATTTTACTTATGTATATGTGCTAAATATATGGCTGTACATACACATGCATATAGAATTATTGGAGACTTTGTGCACGTTTGTATATGTGTATCTCATGTAAGCAGCGTGCTGAGGTGCATTTCCTGCTGTAGGAATAAAACACTGGTTAGTACTTCCTTGCTTCCATGGGCACAGTACTGGTTTTCCTCCTGGGATAGGGATAATTCTCCTGTGGAGAGGAAGTGAATGTCCATTTCTGCATTGAGAGCTAAGAGCTCTGGAGCTCCTAAGAGAAGGGTTTTGCTTATTAGAGGTACCTTACTTAGTATGGGCACTGGTTTCTGGCACTGCTGCATTCCTGGGATTTGATCAGCAAAGCAGCTGGAACTCAGTGGGAGTCCCTTCATTAATGGAAATAGGAGTACAGCTTCTCACATCATGAGGCAGTAGCTCTGTTGCCCATTTGTCCTGAGTGTGGGTTTCAAAGCCTTAAGTTTTAAAAAGGGAGGGATGAGGTAGTGAGATTCTACCTAGGTTCAAAATAAGAACTAGTCTAAAAAAAGCTGGGAAAGATGAATGAAAGCAAGTCTGTTGAAAGACATGAGGAAAATGTTTTAGTAGTAATTTGTACACTGTAAAACTAAAAGTCACTCTTTTGCAACCTGTGGGATCAGGAAAGCTTAGGGTGTTTTAAAGATAGACTTTAGCATTTAAACAGCTGACAGGAACTATGTTTTCTCTTGCTTGCTACATTCTTAGCTGCTCATCTCAACCAAATACCTTTTAGGTAGTAAAGGAATTAATTATTTGGGTAACATTTCTGTGTTAAAGTAGTCTCTACATTTCCAGGCTGACATTCTTTGTAAGCAACTGTTCACAGTTAAAATAATTAAACCCAGAGAACCAAGTCTTCAGGGACTTCACAATTTTGGCTTGTCTTAATAAGGACTTAAACTTACCCATTTTACAAGAAGATGTACAATAGATTAAAAATAGCAGTTAAAAATGTCTCTGATATGGGTTTAGATAGTTCTGAATTGCCATTATTAATGTATTTACAGCAATTTAAATCGCTTCCAGCCCAGATTGCCTTACATAGTTGTTACTGAACCTAATGCTAGAACTGTAGAGGCAATCTCATTTCTTAGGCACTATTTTAATTCCAAAAGCCACTGCTGAAATGAACTGAAGGCTTGTAAATTTCGGTGAAAAAATAGAGATTCGGAGCATGACAGAACTTAATTCCTTTTGGAAGAGCTGGATTTTTTGGCAATATTGAAGTTATTTTGTAAAATGATTTAAAGTACTTACTATCCATATGGTGGGTTAACATTAATTGTGTGCTCATTTTGCAGTGGCTGATAAACTTCTACAGGAAGGAATAAAGAACAGTCCTTGATTATTAACTTCCCAGTTCTGTGCAAGATTCATAACTAGAACAATACTGAAATCTGAGCAAATTATAGTTGTCACATTAGCGTAGACAGAGGACATTTCAGTGTCCACTTTTTAAACTAGAGGTCAGTTTAGAGATCTGATAATTACATTCATTACTGGTTGCATGCAGCTCCTGAAAATAAGTGGTCTGAATGAACAGGATGGTGTTACCTAGGAAATGAGGATTTAGGGAGAATGAGAATTACAGGAATTAGGCACACATTCATTACAGTCTTTTGGAGGGTTGTTCAGTGAAGTCATCACTATTAACTTGTTTTGAGACTGTGTTCATTACTGTAAGGGTTATAACTGTACAACTGTATTCTGAAATATGTATGTAAATTTATGGTGTTTGGTGTAGTAAGCCACGAAGAAAAATGGGGTTTGAGTACCATAGCATTAAACACCCAAATTTCAGGATTTTTAAGTAGGATTATAGCTGGCCTGGAGCATTGTAGAAAATCCTGTTCAGAGTTGTTCAGTTTGTTAATCAGTTGCTCTGTAATTACACGTCCACTTTGTGTCAGGCATACTGTATAGTTCTTACTTTCAAATAAATGGCTGGAAGTTCCTCTCAGACTCAGCAGAAGCCAAAGCTGCAGTGTCTGGTGTGTCAGGTGACTTCTCCCTGCCTTGCCTTGTCCCACAGGGCCCAGCTGTCCTCCTAGGTGGGGACATCCAACATACAGCTTGCTAATGCCTCCTGTCTAGTCTGCAGTTAGCAAAGTAGAAGGGTTTTATTAGTCTGTTATCAGCTGCCTTCCTCCCACTTTAGGGCCAACTGGCCTCTTTGTTGGCCATATGCTTACAAGCAGCAAGCAAATCTTACAAATGTGTGGGGAATGATTCACTGCTGATACAGTGAGAGTGCTGAGTGGGTGACAACACAGTAACTTCTGTGTACATTGCTTGGCACTTCCACAAGAGATGGCAACTGGCCAGGAGGATTCATGAACTGCAATTTTAGACATAAGATAACGAAGGGGTAATAACTGGGAGATCATAAAAATGTTACAGTTGCTTTGCAAATGCTGGTTCACAACTTCAATTAATGACTAGATCCCTTGAAATAACCATTTAATTAGGTGTGTCTATAGATTACTTAACTAAAGGTTCCTGTAAATAGGACAGAGAAGTTAAATTTTTTGGAAGTTCCAGATTTACTAGCAGGTTGCCATGTTAAATGACCACTTAGAAGAATTTGATGCTAAGGTGATTTACAGAGGAAAATTTAATTGTTGTGTAGTCCAAAGCAGTAAACGTGATGAGGGACAGGAGGTTCTTGGGTTTCACTTCTAACACTGCTGAGGAAACATTCTGTCATGAACAACTCCTCTGCCATAACTCTCTATCTACAAAGTGCTTGTCTTCAGGGGTATGTAGGAAGTTTTGAACTTCAGTGAGTATTTTACTGCCTATAACAAAGTAGCAATGTGTAAATATATTTCAGGTTATCTTGAACATGAGGACAAATACACTGTGTTGGAACCCTATGGAAGCTTTCATTTTTACTGCAGCAAATGAAGATTACAAGTAAGTGTAACTTTGCTTTTTGTTAATCCTGGACAGGTTATATTTTTCATCTGTATCTTGGTGATTTATGTTCATGCTAAAATAAATTTTTAAAAGACTACTCAAATGCTAAATTTGAATTGCTTAATAACCTAGAGAGTTGGAGGCATACTGATTTTAAGAAATATGAATTCATAGTAAACTGTCTCTGTGTGTTTCAGTACTTGGGGGGTAAAAAGCAGTGTAAATTAGAATAAATGCAGCTGAACCAATGCAAGTGTAACTTGAAATGGGCCCTGGAAAATAAGTACTATGGGTCCAGTCTGAGGCAATATAAGTGTTTATTTTTTTGACAGCTCTTGTGAAGCTTGATACGTTGTACTGATCAGCTATTTTGATGAGAACATTTCTTAAAAAAATAAATTAATCTTTTATGTGACAGTTCTGGAGACTGCAGTACTTATCCTTTCAATGTCTCGGAGCAGTTTTTTACTTTTGAACAATACTATTCATGTGAACAGTTAATCTGATATTGAAAAAGCTGTCTCTTCAAAACTAGGCCATTGCAGATGTGCTCCATATCCTTTTTTCCAGGAAGTCGGTGATCTAACAATAAATCACTGTTTTCTTCTAGAACATAGGAATTTTATCAGTTATCTTAAGGCTGCTTTTCTAAGGAAATGGAATCTGGCTCAGACCTTGAAAGTGATGTTACATTCAATGTGCTGTTTTTCTTGTATTTCTGTTACGGTATGGTAAAACTATTAGACTACCTAATCTGTTTGTTTATAAGTTTGGGGTTTTTGTTTATGAATTTCGTTCTTGGCTAGTTTGGGGGTTTTAAAATTTTTTTTTCTTTCTCTTGATAAACTAAAAATTATAGCTGTTGCTGTCAGGCACAACTGTCCTCTTGCAGCCTGAAGCATTTAGTATGCAAAGGCAAATGCACGCATCAACAATGCATATGCAAGTATTTGCTGATTATATGGAGTAGCAGTTTTGAATAAGATGCTGCATACTTTCTTTTGGGGAGTTTAGAAGGAAAAAGTAATAATCACCATTATAGTATTCAGTAAGATACATTTAATTTCAGTTATGCATTCATCTGCAGAAAGGAAGGTGAGAAACCTGGTGAATTAAATTTTTTTAACATTATAGTTCTACTAAATAGTATATCTTAAGCAGGTTTCAATAAATGCGTTTTCTGTAAAGCACATATGCTTATTTCATAATCTACACAGTGATTATGCTTAGATTCTTTATTCAAAGGGAGTAGAGATAGGCCTTATCCCCTTAAGAGCAAACCAGCTGTGGTCCAGCAGCTGGGTGTTTAACATAGTGCTTTTCTATAGGTAGTGTGCTCTGCTGAACTAGCATCTCCATGTGTGAGGACCAGGCTGTGTTTGCACTCCTAGACTTGCTGCACCGAGCTTTCCTTGCACTTGTCTGGCCTAAGATAATCAGGCAGTAACAAAGGGTGCCAACCAAATGGAACTTTACAGTAGGCTCTGAATTACTAGGAGTTCACAGTATGGGAATGTTTAGAAACCTTTCAGAACTGATAGGCTTGCTGTAATGATTGAGAGATGCTTTTACAAATTCAGGGTGCATACTTACGTGGGAAGATGGAGTAAAGGAGGCCAGTGTGATGCTTGAAGTCTGACCCATGGACAGATAGATGATAAAGGGAATAGTGGAGCCCATCTGTCCTTTGACAGGGAGCAAGAAACCTGATCCACTAACTAAATCTTCTGATTAACAAACTTCTTTCAAATCCTAAACAATGCCGTTTTCTTTTTTTTCACATATTGTGAGCTGTTTTAAGTTCCCTCTGCAATATGGCTCTATCCTCAAGTGTGGTTTATGTATAATATACTGTTTACTTAGGACTTGTTATGATATTAAGCTACTGATGTATTTATTTTAAAGCTTATATACTTTCGATATGCGCTTTCTTGAATCACCCGTGATGGTGCATATGGATCACGTGTCTGCTGTTCTTGATGTGGATTATTCACCCACTGGGAAAGAATTTGTGTCTGCCAGCTTTGATAAGTCCATCCGCATTTTTCCTGTAGACAGAGGTCACAGCAGGTGAGTAGTTTTACACCTTTCTCTCTTGCTGTCATTCATTCCAGTGACTTTGTCCCAAATCCTTAAAATTACTAATTAATTCATTAGCATCTTCATTGGGGCATTTGCTTCCTGTGAGCATTGAAATCTTATTCTGTCAGTAGCTTGAAGCTGACAGGCTGTGTAGCTGACTTAATTCTGGAGTATGGATCAAGAGTAGAACTACTTAACAAGTAGCAGTACTTCCACAGTATGGAATTAAAATTGGAGTGGATTATTGTGCTCATGTCATTTGTATTTTACAGTGGGGAATCCCATTTGATTTCCCTGTTGATGCATCTTTAATGTTTTTAGGTTGCTTTGTACCGTTTCTGTCACCACTTAAGTTTGCAGTGTATTACAGTATTGTAGCATTTGGTTTCCTAGGGGTTGTCTCCATCCTATGTGGATGATTTCTAAAGATATTATGTAAAATAGATTGCTGTCTGAATTCCTGAGGATCAGTTTGGGACCCTTTTGTGATCTGTTTCAGTGCACTAACTACCTTTTGTTCATATTTTGTGAACGTGGTTTTGATTTGTAATACAGTGCTTTGAATACAATTCATGTGGATTTTGTTTTTCATGTTAGGTTTCATAAGTCAGTATATTAAATATTTTGCTGGAGTTCAGATTGAATCTACTGTATACCCATTATTTTTTGTTTTTCCTTCAGTTTGATGAAAACTGAAGCGAGTTATCTGATCTTTCTGGTATCATATGATCTTCATAAACCTGCCTTCATTATTCTTTCTTGGCAGTTCTTCCTTCTTTTTATTTAGTCTTAACTTTACTTCTGCTTGACTTTCTCTCTCTAACCTTGTCCTCCCAGAAGGTTGTTGCTAACTCAAGTTCTAGGTGATTTGAGGGTGAAAATGTTGAAATACTGGTTGGTGAAGGAGTATATTTTTATTATTGATTGATGAAATTGTGCATGCTGTGTAACTGTTTGTGCTCCTGTGCTGCATTAAAGAGTGGGAGGGGCTATTGAGATTGCCTCTGTATCTACTCTACAGATAGTTTGCATGTTCTTTTTGTCTTGCAATAATACTTTAAATTAAATTAGGTAGTGCAGTTTCTTTGTAGGTTTGTTTTTGGTTTTTTTCTAACTTGCATTATTGAACAATATGGTTAGCAGCTTCTTTGTATGTATTAATAACGTTCACAGAAGTGGTGATATGCAAAGTTAACACACATCACTGAGGAGAAGTTTGCAGACCCCATAACGCAACAGTAAAAGGCTTTTTTTCACATTTTAGCAGATTGTTGCCAAGGCCTGTGGAAGGGGTTTTTCTCTTTTTCCACACTTTTGTGTTGGAGCCATAAATCTGGTGAGGAGAAGCCTTATAACTGAAAAATTTTGCCTCATGTAAGCTGATTAGAGTGTTCTAGTACACTTAAAATTCTTTAGAAGCTGGGCTTCTTTAGAATTGCACAGTTCATATTAATCTCCTGGAATGGAGAAAAGTCTCTAAATAGAAGATCTGATCCTACTTGGAAAACTGAGAGGGCAGTTAGGAGTATCTGTAAATAAGGATCCTGATGCTATTCTAGTTTTTACTTCTGATGTCCTGCCATCTGAAAAACTCCTAACTTCAATTGCTTTCTATTTTATTTAAATGAAAATTTAACTAATGAAATTGTTCAGCCCTAAGAAATAAGATATATTATGAAGTTGATTAAATTTAGTAAATGCTTGGTAAACAGAACTGTATTTCTATGCGAACTTCTAAATGACAGATCCAGGTTATTTGGCCATGTTTTCTGTTTTTCCTGTCCCTGAAAAATGATATTTAATACCTTGTGATAACAGCCACAGGATAGGCAAAGGCTGCAAATTCAAAGTATGGAAAGGAAAATAACCTAGTTCCCCAAAGGTGGGTAAAGAAAAGCTTTGTTACTGAGTCATATATTAGAAGGAAAGTAGAACATAGAAATTCTTGTGAAAGTGCAGATGTGCACACATGCCATTAAACAATGAAAAGCTGTGTGAGTATTAATGTTTTCTGGTGGTAGTTGTGCTCAGTCTTCCACATAGTTGTTCTTGTAGAGTATTGCTTGCTGTGAATTAAAAGAGGTGATTAAGCTTATTAAAGCTTATTTATTCTGATATATTGATTACTTTTCTTTTTCTCACAACCACTTCAGCTCATCTCCAGTCTAGTTTCTCCACAACACTTGAATAGATGTTGTTTCCGTGTTTCTTTTGCATTATTGCTTGGGTTTTCCTTGCCAAAATCACTGAGTGGAAGAAAGAGGATAAGCTGTAGTGCATGATTGATGCATCAAAGGAGTGGCTATTGGTAAACAATAAATAGGCCTTGCTTTTTCCTTCTTTTCAGAATGCTAATAATTAGCTAAAATTCTCAAAAAAGTGTATTTAGGCCTTTATTTTTATAGCAGCAATAAAAGAATAAATTTGTTTGATATGTACTTCATGAAAATTAGACAAGATTTTAACTTAAATATTGGTTTAAATGTAGCATGCAGAAACATTTTTCAACAGCACTTGTTGAGCAGGAGTCTGATCAGCAGAAATTAAAAAAGAAATGGAGTCCATTTTTGCTTAAAGGAGGGAAATCACAATGAAGAGTAGCAAATCCATTGCCATATCATAAATGGACAGCTGGGAGGTGTTCCTTTGCTGTTTGGTGTCAGATTCTTTGACATCTATTTTTCTGCATTCCCATTTTGTAATACTCTCAGTGTAAAAGCATATTAATCAAAATTATTTCAGGAATGATATGCATTTCATATTGTATACCCTTAGCATGTTTTGCAAAGAGTTATTATTTACCTCTTTACTATAATTTCTGTGAAAGCACTTTTTAAAAAAGCATCTTATCCTAGATGGTCCTTTATCAGCCTATCACACTTCCTTTTTATCTCTATCTATAGAAAGATAAGATCAGCACAGTGTTTAAAAAAGTCAGATTTTTTAAAAACAACATCAAGAAAATGTAAAAAATAATTTGCCTTGAACAGAATGCTTTCTGCTACTTGAAAGGTAATGGTGAGAAAAGTGATGATGGATCATTTAAAAATGTTTCTCTTTGCTCTAGGGAGGTTTATCACACCAAACGAATGCAGCATGTCATCACTGTGAAATGGACTTCAGATAACAAATACATTCTGTGTGGCTCAGATGAGATGAACATTCGCCTGTGGAAAGCTAATGCTTCTGAAAAACTGGGCGTGGTAAGAGTTGCATTTTGCTTTTTCTTATCACAAGATGTTTGGGGATTTTTGTTGTTATTACAACCAGTTAGCCTCTCCAACTTTTAAAAACTTGTTTATGAAGGGAAGCTGTAAAATTATAGTTTGACATAGGTGTTTAATTTGCAGATTGACATGTGCAGTATAGCTCATTGCATTTATTGCAGGTTATAATAATAAGAAGAAAATGGCATGCCTCATTATTGCTACACAAGATGACTTCTTTTGGTCTTGTTTAATGTTAACAATAATCATCAGTTCTATCTAAACTAGATTTGAATTTTTTACCTGTGTGCTAATGGTTAGAAGTCATCCTTTAGCACTGGGAAAAAGGTAATAAATACTGTTCAGCCATACTTATTGAAGTTTAGAGTTACTGCTTTTAAAGATTTTGACTGGCGTGTGATTACTTCATGTTCATTCATGCAGTTTGTTTGTTAAAAAAAAAGTATATAAAAAAATCATGCTGTGATAAGCATATGTATTGTAAAGTAGACTGTTTGCACTGATGCATAGTTTGACACCAAGATTGTCATTAATCTGTGTAACTCTCAGGTACCAAGTGGGCAAACTAGGCTGGTGTCTGAAGTCCACTTAATTCAGTGTAAGTCTGTTTGGTCAGCGTGAGCAATCACCAGCCTCATTAGATGTGTCTTTTCAGTTATACTTGTTCAAATGTTTATGTACAGACAAAGCCCAAATGTTCCCTTTCAGTTACCAATTGCATAGATTCATATGCACAGTTGTGTTGAAGTATTGAGTGACTTTGGAGAATGAATTTGGCACTTTGTCTGCTGGGAGTAATCCCTTTATGTAGCTTTATATTGTTATGGTATTTTGGAGGTGCTTGCATTGCCTTTTCTGAGCCCATTGGCAGAGCTGTCAGATAATGTCTGGGGGAATTTTTGCTTCATCTTGTGAAAGGCTGTGGGGAGAGGAAAGGGAAACTGTGATTCAAGGAAGAATGTGGTACAGCTGAGATGCTGGATCTGTTGCATACTAATGTCTAGGACTGCTTGAGGTTACCTGAAGCTCCATCAACTTGAAGTATCTGTAGGAGGGAACTGAAGCAGAGCTGGGAGAGGTAGCAGGTGGAGGGAGTGGAGGAGTACTTAGGGCTAAACTGGAAACAGGGTAATTCATGGACTGCTGTGCACTCTGAAGCACTGGAGATGGAGTTAGCACTGTTACAAAAACATGTATATCCTTAGCCATGGCCCCCCATAGGTATTGGGAAATCCTGTTAGTATTCTCAGTTTTGCTATAGAGCAGTAGATTAAAAAACCCCACAGCTTTATGGTCTCTGCAATAAATGTGATAACAAATTACTTTTTAGGTGGAATTTTTTTAATTTTAGTTTTTTAAAGGATACTTTTTTTTTTCCCCTCCTGCTCTTCTGCATTGATTATTGGGATTTTCCCATGTGGTGCTTTGGTCAAACACTTAAATATCAGTTCCATAGTTGCTAATTTTGGGGATTCCACAAAGCTCATTAGAGACTTTACTTTTGGATGTAATGTTCATGTTGAATTTGTTTAGATAGTGCAGTGCTGGGTAGAAATATTATCTGTTTTCCTTCTGTTATATCCATATGCTCATGGCAACCCTTTTCACCTGATTTAATGAAACTAACTGAAACTTTCTCTGTTTACTCACTATATTTTTAGCAAGAGATCATGATCTTTCTTTCTCAGATGCTGTTCTGTAACAGAATTGTCTGGTATTTTTTGACATTCATCTTTACTCTGAGCCCTTTGTGTGAAGGACAAGTGGGTAAAAAGAATGTCACAAATACTATTTTCATGTAGAACGGTTCCTAATATTTTCAGATGTGAACAAAAAGTTCACTGTATTGACTACTAGATGGCATTGGCTCCTTTTCTTACAAAAGAGTAAGAATAATTTGCTCTGGGGAGTAATAGGCAAATACAGCTATTCCTGCATTGCAGAAACATGGCATACCAAAAGGACAGCTTAGCTATTGTTTAAGTGTTCAGACTGAAGACTGGTAAACGACATTCTGCTGTTTTCTGTAGTATTTGTGTCAGTGAAAACTGGCCATGGATGGGCCTAAAAAAAGACACCACTTAGTCGTGACTACTGGGTATTGGATATGGTCTGCACATTAATACCCTTGTGTTCCTTGACCTGGCAGGAATCCTACACAAAACAGCCTTCGTTGTGTTTCTTTGTGAGTACAGTGTTGTTGCTTGATGTGCCCCTTGGAGGCTGTGCCTACGATGTGGTTCTGCTCTTGTGGATTGTTCCAGTGAAGCTTTTGTAACGTGTATAAGGGTGTGTGTTTCTGTCACAGCACCTGGGCTGTTGACTCCCAAGAGAACCAAATCAGTAACTATCTGTGACACAGGTCAAGTGACATGTGGTTTATTATTTGATTTTTCCCCCCCCGTTTTTTGAGTTATTCTTGGGGGTTTTTTTTTAGGTTTTTTTTTGTTTTTTACTGTTAGAAGTGAAAATCCTCCCATAATTTATCATCCTATCTTAGAAAAAACACCTTGCAACATCAAAAGTAATCATAAGAAGGCAAAACTATTTAGAAATACAGGAAGAGCTAAAAAGGAGCATAGTGTCTTACATAGAAAAATTGCTCTCACTTCACCGGATGAGATGAACTTGTGAAGAATTACATTACGATGAGAACGTTTCACATCCCCATATCTTATGTGGGAATGTGTTCAAGCACGGTGTTGTTGAAGCCGTGAATTTAGCAAGACACAGAATTTGAAGCTGTGTGAAGTGGCTATAGTTGTTTAAAATTTTTTTAGGAGCACTATGAAGTTTTATTTTTCAGATGTTTAGAGAGCAATTGTAGCTAATAGGACTCAGGACTCCTCATGGCTTATCATGCTCTTGGAGATAATTTGGGAATGTTGCTTGGATTCAGACAACTCTGCAAATCCCTGTTTAATCCAGCCTGGTAGTTCCTGTGATTCTTAACAATGCAACTGTTAATGGCTATTTAGCAGGTTCCACTGATTTTCTTTAGTATCTGCTTCTTTGTTAGAGTATTGATGTTCTTATCTTCGCAGACATATGCTCGCTTATTTTGTAACTGTCCAGTCATTCCACAGTCTGTGGCTATTTTTTGAATGTTTTGAATATTCAAAGCTGAACATTCAGTAATTCTGTCAGAAGTGTCAAAATATGTCCTAAATGCTTAGTTGCTTGGTCTGCTATTTTTCTTTGCTGAGAAGATTTGATTGAATGACTCATCCAAAGGTCACTGTAGTTCTGATATAAAGCTAAAATCTTGCAATACATTGTATTTTAAGATGGATATTTTTGTGCTGGAGGTGTGTAGTAATCAACATCCTGAAAGAGAAAGAAAAATAGTAGTCAAACTTTTTTTTTTCCCTTGGTGAGTACTTAATTGTTTTTTTGCATTGCTGAGTGCAAAGGAAGTTATAGTGAATATATAGTACTCATGTTGTGGCTGGTGAATATTTATCCAGTTGGAAAGTTGTACTTTCTGAACCGTAGCTAGCCGAGCAGTCATCAGTTCTGACATGCATGTTTCTTTTGGGTTTTAATGTATTTGGCACTGCACTCATTATTCAAAATCAGTGAAACATGAAAGAAAGAAGAAAAGTTTCTGGAGGTTCCAGAGGCATCTTGTGTCTCTACTTCTCTGACGATTAAGTCTGCACAGGTTTTATGTAGGGGTAACAAAACCCAAATATCTGTGTTGGTGCTACTGCAGAGGTTGCTTCAAAAGAATTTTCTACATTTAGCTTTTAATAAATTTTCATTAATTGATAAATATGTATTATTAAATAGGATGTAACAGGTGTTATTTTTAAAGCAGTGAACATCTATCTCTGCATGCCCAGAAGCAAAAGTTAAGACTTGAGAAACTATAGACTGTTCAGATATGTAAAATATGGCTTGTTAAGTATGTTTGATGCTTTACCTGTGCTTTTGAAGAAGTTTGGGATTTATGGAAAAGGTAAATGATTTTGACTTTTGAGGAGGAAAATAGAGCCTGGTCTGAGTGGAAAGGCTGAAAAAGAAGCAGTAATAGAGTAGATTTCAGTTAATAGTGTACAGTTAATGTAATTGATAGAAAGAAAGGGATAGACTAGGTTTTTCTGAATTGTACTGAAAGTAATGTACCATCAGTAAAACTTGTAAAAGCTGTATTGCCCTTCAGTCTACTGCCACATTAAAAAAGGAACTATACCTGCACTTCTAAGAGTGTGAATTCTTAGTAACATTACTTCTGTGAGTAACAGCTGCAAAATTTTGTCTCTGTTACTTTCATGAATTAGAACAGAACAGTGGGTTAGGATGCTTAGAATTTTAGTGAAACTACTGATGATTGAGTGAACAGGACTGGAGCATAGGTTTAGTGCTTTCTTAAGAAATGCAGGAATACCAGATTTTGAGTGTGGGCTAGTAGAGATAGGAGAAAGTGCTGTTAGAAATCTTGCTTTTGATCTAGCAAAGTGCATTAGCAGGAGCTCATCAAAACTGTCTTAAGCAATTGTTTATCCTTTCGGTCTGTTTCTAGTATGTGGTTCCATTTTCTGAGATAATGCTGATAACAAACAGTACCAGATATTGTGGGTTGTGGCATTATTTTCATAGTGATTTTTGGCTTTTGATTCAGTGCACCTGTAACTTCAGTCCTGTAGCTATGATTTTATGCTCTTAACATCTACATTGCCCTGCATTACCTTTCTGGTTATTTGCTTTTGTCATCCACTTAGATGTAAAGAGATCAAAATTTTTGGTCCAGGAAAGAATGAATAATGAACTTCATGGTAATAAATTTAGAAAGGTGTTTTCAGCAGAGCAATAGAAAAATAAATAAAGACAAGCTATGGTGTAGAAAATTGCTGGGATATATCTGGATTCTAAAAATATATTGCATCTGTGCTCTTGCCTGCCCTAACCTAGAAGGGCAACCTGAAGAGGACAGATAAACATTCATTTCATATTCTCATGCTGAATTACAGAAGTCTTAATAGTGTGGAGGTTTAAATACAGCCGTCTTGAAGAGGAGATTTTTTTTTTAGGGGTGGTTTTAGCTTCTAATCAGGGCTCTGCAAAAATGCTTACTTTCCTTCTGCTTAGATGGAAAAATAAGCAGTCTGTGTCATCAGGAGGGAGGAGAAGAGGCAATGGGCAGTTTACTTGAGGAGGCATTTTCCTATTGCTGACAACTTGGTCGCATTTAAAGAGTTCTTTTCCCCCTTCTTTCACCCTATGTATTTGCTGTGAAGTCCTCCTGTGGTAGTAACGCAAATCAGCTATGTTTCTGCCACATAATCTTAATTTTTCCTCATGTGGGAAAGAAATTGCACATTCATTATTTGAACATACAAAAAACCAGTCATATATCACCTTTAAGCCTGTCTTCCCCTCATGATGTCACATAAATCCTAATTTATAATATGAATTAAATTGGAGAGTGTTCTAGTCCCTATAAATGAAATCTCTAATCCTGCAAATCATGCTGTGCATCTTCTCCAGCCTAAAACAGAATGGGAAGTAACACTGTTCTCTTGAGCTGTTCACACTGACCTTTGTAAAGTGACTTGCAAGAGAGAGTTGGAATTCAGTGTGTTATTGCAGTGTGCCTTCTTGGCTATCTGCTGTCTCTCATAAAGGACACTTGTCATTACTGCAGAATTTTCTTTTACCATCGTGTGGATGAGGGTGCACTTAGCACAGCCGGGGGTATTGGCCGCTGGCATCCGGTAGTTGGGTGCAAAGTCACCAGCTGTGTGCCTTTCTCTATACCACGTTAACCATAAAAATGGAGTCAGGTTCTACCACTTCTTAATCTATATTAGTTTTTTAAATAAGATGTCCTGGATGTATCTTTAATTTACAGATTCACCTCTTGTCTGTAGAATCATCAAGGTTATACTAAATCGGCAGCAATTTGCTCTTCTAAAATTAAAGGAAAATCATTGCATTTAATTAAAATAAAGCTCTTTAATTTGGATTATGTTGGCAGTTTTCTGCAAAGTGGGAACACCTGGGATTTACTGAGAGTGAACCAGCTATTCACAGGCTGGCTTACAAGAAGGAATTTCAGTAAAAGGGGGAGGGTAGCTTTAGTGAGCTAAGACTGTACTCAATTTCAATTTCAGAGGCCACAATGAATGTTAGTAAAGCTGAAGGATTTGGATTTTATGAACAAGAGGGTGTGGAGAAACCGGTTAAGAGCATCATGTATCTCTGATGTCTGAATAAGAATTTTTTGAGCCATGAGCAACTCTGTATCTGGTACCTGGTTTCTTTATTGTCCAAAATTAGAAGCTCCTTTGTGGTAATTGTTATTAATACTTGCTTTCAGACCATTTATGGTATTCTGGACCAAAATTGTCTTGAGTGTGATATTTATTTATTCAGAATTAATGAAAAATTCTACCAAAAGTCATACACAAAAGTGATTTCAAGGGGGCGGAAAAACACACCTCATTATACTGTAAGTGGAGCTTCCAACTGGGTGTGTAAAAAGTTGTTGGTTTTGTTACTGCTTTTTTTTTTTTTTTTGTTAGCATCAGTTTCTGTCTTTTCTTGAAAGTGAGAAGTTAGTGACACTGTCATTTACAAAGCTGAACAGTTGCCTGAACTGTTGTTTTACTTCTAATATTTTAGATGGAGATAGTAGTGTGACATAAATGTGGGATGGTAAAAGACTGGTGGCATGGTTTAATTGAAAATATGAAGGGTTTTTAAGATGTCTGAAATATTGGAGTTACAGAGTTTGGGCAGGAGGGTAGGAAAAAGAGGATGGGATTATCATCATCCCATATTTAATACCAACAGATTTTATGTTTATATGAAAACTCACTAGTGTGAAATGTAGATGAAATTCTCAAAGATCCAAGCAAACACAAAATACATAGAGATTTCTATTCCTCATGAAGCAATGCAGGCTTTAAACAAAACCACAGGAAACACATTTTTTTCCTTCTGATAAATAAACATTAGGACCAAAGGAAAAAAGTCTAATTGAGAAAAAAAAAAGTTCTGTAGATTGGCTGCCAGGAGAAGGTGTTTCTTACTTTCAGTGTTGTTAATGGTGGCTCGGACAGAATTTTAAACATGAATTCCAGGCAGCAACTGACAGAATGAGAGGACACAGTCTTGAGCTGCGCCAAGGGAGATATAGGCTGGATATTAGGAAAAAGCTTTTTACAGAAAGGGTGATAAAGTATTGGAATGGTCTGGGTGGGGAGGTGGTGGAGTCACCATCTCTGGATGTGTTTAAGAAAAGACTGGATGTGGCACTCGGTGCCATGGTTTAGTTGAGGTGTTAGGGTTGGGTTGGACTCAATGATCTTGGAGGTCTCTTCCAACCTAGTGATTCTGTGATTCTGTAATTAAACACTAGTCTTTTATGGCAATACAAGCTCACCTGTATTTCATGTGTTTGTGATGCATGTGATACAAGACTTTTTTAGCTGCTTGATGAAAGTTGGAACTCCCTGTGTGCCATATAGTCAAATTAATACTTGAAATCGGATACGTGCTTTGTGCTTCCCAAAGGATCAGGGTGCTGGGTAAGATTGAGGCCACCTGAAGACATGTGTGTAAAGCTGTTCATGAAGACAGTTCCTCTATAGCATTTATAATTACACTGGCTAGTAATTAAAATGCCTGAAAATCTTTGTTTTACAGGGAAAGTTGATCATCATCAGAGGTTAGGAAAGACTAATCAGAGTGTTTATTGTCACTTTTTTATGTTCTTGTTTGTCACTCTACAGCACTTTAAAATGTGAGTCTCGGGAATTAAATTTGTTTACTTCACTCAGCTTTAAAATGATAACATTTTGTGTTTGAGCATTGGGATATTGTTGGAATTTTAGGTTTTTTAATACTTTCCTACCCTTATTCTGAAGGAATTTACTAGAAGGAGGCCATTTGAATGAAAAGTTAAAATTTTGTTTTGTAGAGGAGCTTGACAGTTAAATTCCCGTTCTTTTATAACGTGCTTGTCTGTGTTATTTTCCCGGTAGCTTGCACCCCGAGAGAAGGCAGCAATGAATTACAACCAGAAGCTGAAGGAGAAGTTCCAGTTTCACCCGCAGATCCGGCGCATAGCTCAGCACCGCCACTTGCCCAAGAGTATTTATTGCCAAATCAAGGAGCAGCGCATCATGAGAGAGGCGCGGCGGCGGAAGTACGTGGGNACTGCAGTGCTGCTGTGCAGCGGTGTATGGGAGTGCAAGAGCTCCTTTGAACATCTGAACGAGCGATCATGAGCTACTGGATTGATTATAAGGAAAACGCAGATGAGTGCCAGTGTCAGTGAGGACTGGCTGCTTCCCAAAAGTACAGTGAAGACCATGTTGGAAAGAGCCACCGTGCTTAGTTAATCATGACATGATGCCCCATTGCAGTGGAAGTAGGATGGGCTGTTTTGGGGTGTGGGGAGGGTTTTTTGGTTTTCGTTTGGATTTTTGTGGGTTTGTGGTTTTGTTTTTTTTTGATAATGTCAGATTCCAGGATGAATGTTTTATGCCACCTGGATCATTGCCATATTGGAATTTCTAGGAGTAGGAAGTGGCATAGTTTGCTGTAGCCATTGAATTAAAAGTAAAGTAGTGCGTCTTAGTCATCTTTATTAACTAAAAAACTCCACAAACTTGAGCATCTGATCCTGTTGACATGAAAACCAAGCTGAGCTCCCAAGGAAAGGCTCATTTGAAACCTTTCTAAAATAGCCAACTTTAAAGTTACTTTCAAAAGGGATGGTCCTTCTTCCCAAAGGAATATGTGGCTTTTCGTTATTAGAGCAATTCTTTTTTGGTTTTCTTTGTAGGACAACTCCGTTAGTAGCTTGAGGAGGAAGACAGTATTTCTTCAATGTTTGTGCTGACTACTGAGTTTCATTTTTCTGTTTTGTTTCTAGGGAACTGAATCGTCGTAAGCACAGCAAGCCAGGATCTGTGCCATTTGTGCCAGAGAGGAAGAAGCATATTGTGGCAGTAGTGAAATAATTGTTTCACATGTACAAAATGTCATAAAGAAAGAAAAATGTCACTTTTAAAAGAATAACAGTGTACAAAATATGATGGACTTTGGTAAGACAGCATATGGTTCCAGAAACATGACTCTTCTTCCAAGTTTGTGCATCCTCTGACTTCTCAAGTCATCATCTGCTTTGAGTAGTTATGAGAATTTCCCCTGTAATCTTTTTTTGCCATTTGTCTGATGTTATCAGCCCAACACTGCATATTGCAGTGGAGTTTGACCCTTTTGATACCAGCAGATAACTTGGTGGAGAATAACTGTAATTCCAGTTCTGTTCCTTGGTACTGTTACTACAAAAAAAGGATGAAATAAGTTAATACTTGTCAAAGCAGAAAAAACCTGTTCCATACAGAGTTACAAAAATTATTGTTTCTATGCTGTCTTTTAAAAAAATTTTATTTAAAGAAATTTAATAAAGTGACCTTAAGCAATGGACTAGATTTTGTTTATTCCAACTGATTAGTCCAAATGTTTGCATTGTACTTCTTATAGTACAATATATTGTTTTTCTTTTATCCAGAAAGAAATTCAGCAGGATTTTCAGACATCTGTAAACCTATAATTTTGCTCTGTCTTTTTAACTATTGTTATATAACTTGACCAAACTTCAGACTGTTAAGTTGCTAATAATGATAATTACTTAGTTGAATCATTTTTTCTCTTTAAAACTTGCAAAATCTGGATGAAAAATGACATAAATTTTATAAACCACAGAAACTCCTTTGGATGAGATTTATTATAAGCTTTCTTATTTATGTCTATAGAAGAAAAATGGAAGTTTAACACTTCACAAGGTATGTGTAGCTCAAAGTTCCTTTACAGTTTGCCTGGGAAACACCCTGCTTGTCTTCCAGTGAGATAAACAGCCTTTTATTGAAGCTACCGAGGTGATCAGTACCAAGGTGATCAGAAAACTGTGCTGGAGTTAAACTAGGCTGTCTAGATTGTGGAGAGATATGAGATATGCAATAACCGTAATGTTGCTTAACATCATCTGTACAAAAAGATCTTTTTAAGTCTTAACACTATAGTGTGTAATGACACTCCCCTTGCCCTGAGCTTATGCACAAAAAAAATGATGAACTCAGTTAAACTTAATTTTTTTTTTAAATCTGGAAATTGAGCACTTTGAGCACTTGCCTTCATATAGTGTCCTGTTTAATGTATCTGCTGACACTAATCCATATGCATTTCTGGTTCTTACTCTTTAACTTGTCTCTTGCAGTACTGTTTGGGCAAGATTCCTGAATCATCACGGCAAAATTACGGCTCTTTGGTGATAAGAGACCATAATGTATCTTTGACTCTCTGGATCACTTACCTTTATAGGGTGATGCAGGAAGAGAAGCATATCTGAAGAGCTATAAGTAGGATGATGAGAAGAAGTGGAACAGATCAGGAAATAGACTGATGCTGGCTGTGTGCCTGTTGTACTAATACGGTGCACTCTGTGCCAAATACAGTTTATTTTCTTCCTGAAATACTGAAAAAATTTAGGGAGAATATGCAGTCCAAAATGTGGCTTGTGACACAGCTGTAGTCAAGTCTTGCACGATTTGCAAAACCAGACTAATCTCCTAAAATGTGATTAAAAATTCTCAGCCTTGTCAGTTTTGCGTGAGTTGAAGTTGTTGATTATTGATTTGTTGAGTCATGGTAACCTGTGGTGTGAACAAGCCTTGCTGCTTGGAATTTATTAGCTTTGGTGCAGAACTCTGAAGTAATGAGAGCTTTCAGTTCTGCAGTTGGTTAGGTTGTGGTGTGGTATTGATGTGGAGCAGTCAGCATGAGCCATGTCCAAAGGATCTCCTCATGTTCTGAGACCTTTGTGAACTGTTGCTTTCAGAGAGAATCCTAGTGGTGCAACTCAAAGGATTGGGGTTGGCTAAAAATTGCTAGAAAGATTGTAACTATGCTGAAAAAAGGAATTTTAATGTTTGGAGAGTACTCAGAGTCTGTGCATTTGGTTATGAATTCCTTTTCCAAAATCTTTGGATATAGTTTTACACAGAGATTCGTCTTGGCACAAAGTGGGGCACCCTCTTAGCATTCCAGGAAAAAGTTTGTTTTCCAAAGTCAAGTCTTGCTGTGACTTATAGAAACATGCTAGTTGTAAAATCAGTGTAGGTCTGAGCGGGGGCTTTCTGCTTGGAAATCAGTCATTTGGAATTTTGCAGGTGGTGGTTGCAGTCTTGTCAGTTCAGAGGATCCCTGGCCATGCATTTGTACACAGCTGGGCTAGCTGCTGTTGATTTATCCCTTTTGGAAACCCTTACAGTTTGTTGCTTTTTGTGGTCATCCACTTAAATATACATAATGCCACAATACTCAAATACATTTATTTAAATTTAGTAGTTGTGTGGTGGTAGCTGTGCTTGCAAGAAGTGCTCATGTAAGTCTGCTACAGGCCACTGCTGAAATGGTTTAGAAATTAAAATAAAGGAGCTGGAGCCCTTAATCAGTTTTTATTTGGCAGGGGTTTTTATTATTTTTTCCCCTCAGTGATTTGAGAGGCATAATCAGACCTCATCTTAATCACCTTAATGGAGTTACTTAGGTTTATCAAAATGATTATATGTAAAAAGACTATGGATACATGCATCTGCATGTATGTGTACCCAAGTGTATGCAGATTAAAATCCTTAGTACCACATAAAATACTGAAAATCTAAGGAAACTGGTAGTGTTTCCCTTCAAAATTTTGGTGTTGTTGATTAAAGAAAAAAAGGAAGATGACAGATTATTTTCTAAACCAATGCACTGCCTACAAACCTGCTGATTAAAAAAAACCCTGAAAATCTTCTGTACATGTTCTTTCTTTGGGAAGATACTTAAGAAGTGGTTTGAAAGAAAAAGAATTTCTTTATTGCATAAATACTTAAAACAGTATTCATAGCCTTGGTGAATTTAGCTGTTTCATAATACAGCAGCTATGGAGTCATCAATGTTTTATTTCTATTTTATCATAAACAGACTATGTAATTAAACAGATACTTGAATAAAGTAACTTTACTCTCCATATGTTACAGATACCTAAAACAAACTGAATGACCACTCAGGTATGTGGAAATATATAAACCTTTTAGACCAAGTGAAAATTTCAACAGGAGGGTTTTTTGCCAGTGTTTGCATGGCCCTTCTTCACTTTGTTCATGATAGCAGAATCCCCTGGCTTTTGGGATGAAGGCTTTTTTTGTTTCCCCTCCCAAGCCAAAGGACCCCAGGCTGTTGTGATTCCTGTATCATCAAGCTTGTAACAATATAAAACAATACCTGTGTGCACACCTACACACACTACAAACAATAAACACTGCCAGCCACAAAAATCCCCAGGGGCAGAGTGCAGTGCCTGTATTGGCACCTGTGTAAACAGAGGCTGCTGGGTATTGCTGCTGCACCCTCTTCCTTCTCCAGCTGGCCAGGCTGAGCCTCGCCTGTGGGTGTGCACACAGCTGCAGTGGGGCTCTGGCAGCTGCTCTGTGGGACCCTCCAGGCACTGACTGGCATGTTTCCCCTTCGCAGGCCCCTGGCCCTTCAAGTGCCTCGGACGTGGTCCTGCTCCAGTGGATCACACTCCTGTTGTCCTGCTTGTGGGCTAGTCTCACTTGAGGTTTGCTAGCCTTGACAGGTACATGCACACACGACTAGTTAGAAATAAGGTGCAATAATAATATGGAGTGGACTGCAGCAGTGCAGTGTAATTAGTAAGCTAATTCTATGGGACTGGTCCCCTTTTTCCTCTTTGTCCTTGGTTTTTCTATGCCTCTTTCTCTCCAGTCTACCTTAGTCTCTCCCTTTACACACTTTCAGTGGTTGCCTTAAACATCCCAGAGGAAGTTTGACACACCGCTGCAATCCACTAAAAAAATAATCCTCTAATAAATTTTACACAGTCCCATAATTCGTATTCCTCTGAAGTCTTAGAATCTTTAGGTAATCTCTCAGTCTGTGGAGTTTTCTAGGGAGTTTCCTACACTTGTTTGGCAAGTTTTGCACTAGGAGCAGTCATCTGTATCGTTCCCCTTCCGTGTTTTTCAGATTGGTGAGTCTGCGCACTTGGTTTTTGCTAATTGTTCTGATCCTTGCTGTGGCTTTGTATTTAATTGGTAACCTTTAGCCATGCTCTGTTACATGGAAGGATCTCTGCAGTACTTTCCCAGCGACTGGACTGAGAATGTGGTGGAGGCAGTAGAATTCATCTTGCTTAACCTGAGATGTCTCCAGTGCAGGCCCAGTGAGCAGCTTTGCATACCTGATCTGTACTCGGTGGAAGTAAACACTTACTTCAAGACATGTTTATCCCATGCTTCAGACATTTAATTTCAGTTAAAAATTTATTTTTATACCTAACATTGTGATGTGAAATATGACTAGTTAACTTACGAGTATCTGTCTAGGTTTGGACAGAATTGCACACAGAGGCTATTAGGTTTAAGATGAGCAAAACCAATGACAAGTGAACACCTTGTGCACTTTCTGAAATTCTGCACCTAAAAGTCTAAAAATGTTTGAAGAGACATGAATGAGGTTTTGTAACTGAAGACAAAGAAATTTCTGTGGGTAATGGTTTGTGGGAAACAAGCTCAGTGTTAAACTAGAGAAAGATGGAAAGGTATTTGAAGAAGAGGGACTTTAAGTGGAAAGAAAAGACTGTGATGTGCTCACCCAAGACTTCTGGGGCTTTAGAAGGTACGTGAAGAATTCTAGGACAAAATCAAAGATTACAGTTCAAGTACTACCAACTAAAAACTGCTGAGAGTGTCACTGATTACTATATTAAATGAAAAAAATACACACTTCCTCTCAGTTGAAGATCATGTACTTTATACGCAGTTTGAAACAACTTGAAGGACTTACTTTCAAAGGTAGTGAGTTAACATTAACTTAAAGCAGAGCTGTAACTTAACTGTTACATTAACTTAAAGCAGAGCTGCTGTTTTCCAGTGCCTTCAAAGTTTGATCTGTTATCTCTGAAGTTTTTAGAATACATAGTGGAATATCTTGAGATTTAAAGTTTTTCTTATATTAATGAATGTTAGTATACTTAATGATTTCATTTTGTCCAGGGCTAGAACAATTTCAGCAGGTACAAAAAATGCGTGCTCAGTGGGTAGATGGAAATGATCAGGAGCTTATAGCATGTTGCATCATGTTTTCTACTTTTATGGCTTGTGTGGGCAAAACCAAAGATATTTCAGCAGACAAAAGAGTGTTGCTGATTATTAAGAAGATAAATGCATGGAGATAGTATTTTGACTGTCATTGTAAAAATGTGATTAAAAACCATAATACAATAGAAACCCACAGATTTAATATAGATTCAGTAGACATATTGTGTTCATGTATTTATTACAATACTGACATCCAAGCCTGTAACTTGTATTCAGTCAGAATGGAATTATTTGAAGATGTGGCTTTTTTTCTAAGAGCCTTATTGTAGAATGTGACAATTCTTTTCAGCAACCTGAAAAATGCCAATTATTTACAAAACAGTATATGAAAACTGTAGTGGCATAAGGAACAAGTGGGCTGTGGGATGTAACAAGGGATAGGGGATCTGTTACACCTGCTAAGAGAGGCCAGTGCCTCAAACAACTGCCTGAAACAAGTCCACTAGTTGGTGACAGAACCAGGCCTTACCAACAGCTGCAGAGTCCCAGTCTGGGTGCTCCTGCTTTTGCTCTCTGGGGCAAACATCCCTGGGTAGCTAAGCAGCAGCATTCGTCATTACTCATTTCCCTTTCACTCTGTCCTGTGAGAACAGCTGTTTGCTGTTTTCTGCACTTTGAGATCTAGGGTAGAGATCGAACAGTACCTGAGGATGAAATCACTTCTTCCTATTTGTAAAACTGTTTTGATCTGAGGATTCCAGATTTTCCAGCATTATGGTTTTCTTTCTCTTCTGTTTTTGTTCTCTTCACATCCCTGCTTCCCAAAATAGCATCTCAGAAATTCTTGCTTTCTCTGTGGTCATCATTGACTTGGCTGTATGACTTAGGTTTTGCTAATCAGAAAACAAATACTTCTTTCTTGAGGTTATTTCTACTGTATAATATCTGGGGCAATATTACCCCAAATCCCTCTAAAAATGAGGATTGTTTTGCTTTTAAAGACCTATGGTTGCTTTAATCATTTGCAGATGCCTGTGAACCTACACTATGGTGTGCACACTATTTGAGATGCATTAAGGGAAAGGAAATCTGGACTCAAAAATTCCTGGAGGATGAGAAGCCAGGAGAGCCAAAGGGGAAGGATTATTACCAGAATATAATTGCAAACTGGCCAAAGGGTTGCAGTTTGGCATGGCAGGAGATGGGGGAGCTGTAAGGCACAGATCAAAAAGAAAGGACCATGTCAGCAGTTTTCTATCTTAGTTTGAGTGAAGACGAAAGGGAAAATTCAATCTCTCTTATGGTATAAGAATGTAAGGTGAAATATCAAAAATGCCCATTTTTTTTTTCTCACAAATGGGATAATCCAGCATTTTAGTCTGAAGGCAGAAGAATCATTGGCTCAGCTGGGTATCTAAAGGTATCATATTTATAGACCGGCTATTTCAGGAATAGAGCCTGTGTTCTTTTGCATCACTTAAGGCAAAATATAACCTTGGCAAACAAAACCACTGGCAATATTTGCAGTTGCATCATTCTCAAGTGAGTATCTAACATCAGAAAACGTTAGGACATTCATGATAAGCTGCTGTTTTTACATAATCCTATCAGTTATGGCTGTCCAGTAGCTGTGGTACAATATTCGAACAGAAAATGTTCACTATCACAAGTTAAAGCAGCATGGGATAGGTAACTGGATTATGATACTGATGTCAAACTGTGGAATAAACTTAATTCAGTAATGGGGTGTCTAAATGTGATTTGAAACTAAGGTTTAGTCAGAAGAGGATTTTTTCCCCTCCAGGAGTAGAGGAATAAAACCAGAAATATGGCTCAGTGACAATTCCTTAAATTATGGACAATGTGTAGTAATTTGCTTCAAAAGACAAATACTTTTATGTATTTTGTGCCTTGTTCTGTGGAGAGTCTTTTGTGTGAACGGGCCTAGACAGAGATTTTGACAGAGCTCTGTATGTTGAAGAAATGTCATAGTGAATTTTGGACAGAGCCAGAATTCAAATGGATGGTCACACTAAAGGATGCAGTCACAGTAGCAGACGGAAAAATGTGGCAGAACAGATCAGAACTAAATTCTTTAAAAATCTATTAAAATGAGTTTCGTTAAAATGTTTAGTAACCAAAGATTTTATTCATAAGATAGGAAAAGCTAAAATAGTATGCAGTAGTTTGCTAAATTAATCAGTTACATATTTCAGTGAAGGAAAGAAGGAAGGAAGGACCTGAAGGAAAAAACTGCAAATCTGTCAGGTTCTCATTTTATCTGTCTTAATTCAACCTACTTTTCATATTACCAGAAGCATAAGACTTCAGCTGCCTTGAGGAAATACTATCAGAAGCCAACGCCGTCACAATTTCCCAAATTTTCTTGTGAAGCTGCTGTTTTAGTGAAAACTCTGCTGAAAATGTCTCTCTGGTTTTCTTGTCTTTGGGGATGCCAAAGGTCGGGTGTCTTGGGCCACAGTGTCCAGTCCAAGATTAGGGCCTGCTTTATTCTTGTGCAATTGTTTCTGAGTGGCCAAGGGGATACCAATGCTGACAGCAGTTTTCCATCCATTCCTTCCTGGCCTGCAGATATATGTTTAATGCATAGCTACAAAAGACTCCGCGCTTGTCATGGCGGGCGTTAGATTTCCCTGCTGGAGGCTGGCCATAGCAAAGCAAAGCTTTCCACTTGAGTCATTTGTTCACAGTTGAAATCATGCAAAAGTTGCTGTTTTATGAGGTAATAATACTTAAGACTTCCCTCTTATGGAGCAATGCAGTTCTCTGAGGTCACACTGGTTTTTACCACCTTTGTTTATCGACTTTCTGACTTCAGGACATTTTATTCAGTTCTGACAGTTCTTAAGCAGCATGTTTTTTATCAATGTCTCCAGGAAGCAGATACCATCAGCATTGTCCAGACCTACATGTCCGTGACCTGACCACAGAATTTCACTCTCTTGAAGATGTGTTACCTCCAAAATACAGTAAATTCAGTATTAACTTCAAGCCAACTGGTTAGAGATCTTGGTCCATCTATCTGGTGTCTTAATAACAATAAAAAAAAACCATAACATTTTCTAGATATTGTACAGATTCACTAAAAAATTTCAGACATCTTCTTGAAACCTTTCTGAAAGTCAATAACAAAGAACACAGTCTAGGTATGTTTGGTATGTGCCATGTGTCCCACTGTGCATTGGTTGTTCAGTGACAGTGCACAGCCTGAAAATACAGTCAGCACAAGATCAGCTGCCAGAAGTAATCTGCTGTTCTTAAGGTACCTGAAGATGCAGTGATGCTGCAAATCCAATTCAGTGTAAGTGTGTTGAATAATTTTCTGGAGAGTACTGTGATGCTATGTCAGTCTTACAGTCACTAAAATTGTTTCTCAGGTGGTTTTGTAGGTTTTTCTTCTACATTCTTCTAAAGTGGATTCATTCTCTTGTGCTCACTTCAAGGTTTAGAGTATCATTTTGTGATCCTTTTTGCTGCCTTTGAGCAGATCTGATCTGTTTTACCCTACACTGTGTCGTGCCTTCCAGCTCTTCACTTTTAAGCTATTTTCATGTTAATGCAAGATTGTTTTCTCACAGTTATTATTTAAATTAGCCAAATAGATTATTTTTTGATCGATAGGACAGTTTCAGTATGAAGTGGAAGTCTCCTCCTTAATTTGGGGTAGGGTTTCTTTTATGGTAATGGTATTTCCTCCTTTGTTTTTTATTAGTTGATTCTAGCTATTATTAAAATCAGTAGCCCCCTTTTTGCTACCTGCCAATGTGATTATCTTTTCTTCATAAACGTTTATTCTCTTTTTCCATTTTAATGAAATGACCATTTGGGAAGTTCTGCTTTGCTGGTCCCTTTCTGACACTGCCACTCCACAGCACTGCAGTGACCCAGCCCTCCTATTTTTATTGAAAAATACCACAAAAGTTTTAGTTCTACTAAGGTATTTTGCTGAAGATACTCAAATTTTGTTTCTGTGAAACCTGGAAATTATGCCTTTCAGTGGAAAAATTGCTTTTTAACGAACTCATGTTTAA
The DNA here is from genome assembly GCA_013398275.1 of Promerops cafer. Taxonomy (NCBI): domain Eukaryota; kingdom Metazoa; phylum Chordata; class Aves; order Passeriformes; family Nectariniidae; genus Promerops; species Promerops cafer. The sequence continues at coordinate 1,782,485 of VZSE01014220.1, read as the reverse complement.
ACACCATACATTTGAGTGGCTATTTTTTATTCACTTCTGCAAGTATTTGATTTAAATTTATTTTCCACAATGGCAGTGTATATGTCACACCCACTGTTGGCACCTAAAACTTACATGCCCAAACATTCAGAGGAACAAATAAAAATTACTGCAGGTTAAAACCATGTTGTGCCCATATTTTATTATGACCAGTCTGATGTGATTTTGTGGGCAGAAGAACATACTCTTGCCATCAAGAAATAATTTAGTTACCAAAGTTGGATAACATCTTTATTGGTGTTGCTGTGTGAACAGGTTCCAGATACCCAAGTCATGTTCAGTCCATAATTAGGTCTCCCTACTTTCCCATTTATGCCCAGCCATGTCAATGAGGGTGTGCTGTTAATAAGGTTCTGTAAGATGTTTTAGGAAGTGGTTTTGTATCATGGTAGCATTTGGAGGGTTTTCATCCTCACTTACTTGAACTGTGTACCTGCTGCTTTGCTGCTAATTGGTTCCTCATCAGTCTCACAGGGCTCTTTATGTGGTGTCACTCACAATCACTGCAACTTCTCTGTTTTCCTCCAGCAGGGGAACCTCAGTAGTTCATGATTTTATTATTGTTCTTCAATTTGATACAATCTGTTCCTGACCATCTGTACCCACTCATGCTGAGAATATCAATACTGTAATTTTCCATCTCTCTCATAACTTGAGCTGATTTTTCCGGCTTGCAGCATTGTACGTACGTACCAGAATCTTGTACATAACATGGAGCAGCAGATACTTCAAGGTTTGAGCTCCTTGCTGAGATGGGATTGGACTGATGCTTGTTGCACAGATTCGTTTGGGGCTATCCACTAATCCAAGGATCTGAGATGGATATTGTCATGGAGACAAAGTGCAGGCTTAGCCAGTAATATTTCTAAAGATGAAGGTGGTCAGCCTTGCATCCAGCTCCCACGCTTGAAGAATCAAGAGAGAAATTTCTGTCTGGCCTCTATCTTTGATTTACCCAGCCTTGGTAGACCTGTCAGGAGCTTACATAATCCTGCTGACATAACTTTGGATCAGAGTCTCCTAAGCAACCCGACACAGCAAGGTACCAGGTTCAGAAATGGGGAAAAATGTGGGTTTGCCTCTGTGTGGGGTGTGTGTGCATACGCATGCGTGTGTGTACTTTGCATAATTCTGGCAATTTGTATTCCACTGTACTTAGAATTAAGCAGGTTAATTTAGATTTTACTCTATTTGTTCATATCTGGTGCTTAGAGGATTTGGAAAATCCTATTCTCAGCCATCAGCTAATTTCACAGAACCTACTACAACTGTTATATGTTGTCTGGTGGACTATTTTATGACTTTTTAAAATTTTTTTTTCTTCACATGATGTCTTGAAGTAAAATGCTTCTAAATGGCATGTGATTAGAAATCTGATAAATTAAATCCTTTCAGTATTTAAGTAATCCTCCAGGTTGTGCAGACTCCTACGTTTGTGTGTGTGAGAATATGAGGGAAAATGAAGACACATAATGGACTATAACAAGAGGTTTCAGTGATGTTATAAGCACAGGAGTGAAGTTCAGATAGTTTATGGTCCACTTAATAGAAACTCTCAATGGAATAATACCTCTAAAAATCAAAATTTGTCCATCGCTTATTTTAAATATGTGATTCTGACTCATGAATCCATGCCCTGTAGAAAATTCTGTACCTTCTTGAGTCATGCAAATGTTGCCTCATATCACCCCAGATCTTGCTTTCTTGAGTGATTAGCTCTGCTGCACCCTACACTGTTGTCATATATTTTTTACTTCTTGTAACATCACCATTTTGGGGAAAATATATTGTGCTAATTTTTCTTCTTTTTCAAAAATAATGTAAAATTTGTTGTACCAAAATTGGAGAAGTACAAGAGGCAATCAGTATATACATGATGTAGAACCAAATATTTAAAAAAAAAAAGTATACACAAACAGAATAATTTGTGCTACTTTCTTCATGTTACCTTTTTCCTGCTTCAAAGGTCTGATCACAACAGAATGTCATTTTGAAGGACATGTGGACATCATCCACTAGGGAGACAATGTACTCCTCTCTATGAAAGGGTTTAGTCATCTAGTGAAAAAGTTTACCTTTTCCTCTTTTTAAGGTATTCTGTGAGAGAATAAAGCAAAGCTGAGACATCTTTGCATGTCCTTCTCAACCTATGAACTGATAGAAAGAAACATGACATAAAACAATGGAATTAAATGCTTGCTGGATATGGAATCACGGACAGTAACAGTGTAGGGCAATAGCAAATAACTCTGTGAAAGCCAAAGATGTTACATCAGGTGCACAAAGTCACAGGAGGCAACTTTCTGACTAGAAATGAGAAGTAGTTCCTTGTGAGAGAGGCAAACACATGTCCAACATGTTCTCTTTGCTCTCAGGATGTGAGTCAGCAGTGTTGTAGTTGTTTGCAGTCATCTGCTACTGCAGGTTGGGTGCTAGGCTAAAAGGCTTTACTGAAGTCCTGGCAGACAACATCCACAGGCTTTCCCTCATCCACAAAACAGGTCACACCATCACAGGAGGAGATCAGGTTAAGCAGGTCCTGCCTTTCATAAAACCAACCTTGCCAGGCCTGATTCCCTGGTTGTCCTGTACGTGCCCCGTGATGGCACTCAAGATGATCTGCTCCATGACTTTCTCTGGCACTGAGGTCAGGCTGACAGGCCTGTAGTTCCTTGAAATCTCATTCCAGCCTTTGTTGTAGACATTTGCTAATTTCCAGTCACCAGGGACCTCTCCAGTTACCTGGGACTACTGGTAATGACTGAAAGCAGCATGGCAAGCTCTTCTGCCAGCTCCATCAGTACACTTAGGTGGATCCCATCTAGCCCCATAGACTTGTGGATGTCTAAATCACATAGCAGGTTGCTGGCTATTTCCTCCTGGATTATGTGGGCTTCATTCTGCTCCCCATCTCTGTCTTCCAGCTCAGAGGACTGGATATCCAGAAAACAATTGGTCTTGCTGTCAAAGACTGAAGCAAAGGAGAAATTAAGTACCTCAGCCTTTTCCTCATCCTATGTCACTGTTTCCCTCTGCATCCAGAATTGTCAAATGTTGGTTTGTCCTACACACCTCTTGGAGCGTAGTGATTTGTACATAAGAAGCAATGCTTTATTTTAGTGTATAACTCAGTTTTCTATATTTTTATGGCTGAGTTTTGAATGTGTTACAGACTCTTTTTATAGGTTTTGAACTCTTGACAGCCATGGATACTTTTGAAAATGAGTGTGAATGATGGATGAATACCTATTAAATCCACAGTATCACCGACAAAATGCCATCAGCTGTTATTGATGTTTTTTTGCTTGGTATCTTTTGAGATAGCTGGCACAAGGGAGACTACGCACACAGAATGTGGCTATTCATCAGACCAGCTCATGTTCAAGACAGAAATGTAGGAAAGAATGCACCCAAATAACTAGAGAAATTTATTTGGATATTTAATGTTACTTGGATATTTGATACAGTGGGAAGTAAAAACGGTTATTAATCTGCCCACTGTTATGAAGTACAGCAGTAATGAGACAAGCATTGTAAGGATAGGACTGCTTTACTGAACCAACTATAAACATCTGCCCCTCAGTGCACCTGGATACTTTCTTGCTTTTGCACAGGCACCAGGTTTATTATCCCCTAAATTTAGGTGTAGAACAAATTCTGTCCACTGTGTGGTCGATGCTAGAAAGTGTCAATACCTGCTCAGCTTGCTCTGTGGGAGAGCATGTACATTTGCTGTGAAAATATTTCCTATGGAAAAGTAGAGACAAGGCTGGGAAGTCTTTCTGCACAAGTGTATCCTCTTAGGCTTTGTAGTACATCAATCTGTAGCACGTGTGGTACGGTGGTTAATGACATTTAGGCTAAGCAGCTGTGTTAACTCAGTGTTTCATGCTTTGTCGCTATGAGGGTAATTACTGGTCCTGTTCTTTTCTTTTCCAATCCATAAAGCCCCTGCTTTTGAAAGTGTCATCCACTAATTTTATAGTGGATGTAGTCCTTTTTGTAAGAGACAAGGCAGACTTCAGCAGCTGATAGTCTAAAGTATTGTCTCTCTAAAAGATTCTCTGTACACTGGCAGTGAAATAACTCCTTTTGCATTCAAAGGAGGAAATTCCCTACTTTTTTTTATATACCTCTTTGAAATGCAAGAGGAAATGTCAAAAATGAGTTCATATTTTACTATTCCTTCCCTTCCATCCTTTCCTTTGTAAGACCATTCTTTATAGAGGATTATTTTTTTCCTGCCCACTATAAAAACAGGCTGTGTTCAAGCACTGCTGCTCATACTCCACTATCATCAGGAAAAGCTGGAAATAAAATTAAAAACTTGTCATCCATTTATATTTTACATACCTTTGTCTGACAGCAATCCTAACATACACTTTTTGCATCAATTTGTAAGATGCTGTAGCATAAGAAAAGTAATAATTGTACTCAAAGGTTATGTATTTTCTGAGACTAATATTGCTAGTAAAAATAGCGTATGTGCATATGAATCCCTTCTCAGAATGTTTTGATTTTCTACTTATTAGAAAATCATTATGAATGTAATTATACTAATGTAGCTAGTGAATGAATCTTGTTTTAATCATACTTGTACTTTTAAGTATGGCAGAATCCTGGTCTGGAGAGCAGAACACAAAGCAGCCATCATCATGTTACTACGTGTTTGCTGACTCTCATTTGGCCTAATGCAATTTTCCCCTTAGCCTAGTAAAATGCCAAAGTTGATTAATGTTGATTAAGACTGTTCATAAACTTTTCATGCTGCACAGTTTGATTTTATCTGAGGCATGTCAACTAGGATCTCATGGGGAGCCTTTTCAGGGAAACAGTGCTAGAAAGTGTCAAATAAGTGCTAATGATCTCAATATACAAGAAAGAAATTGTTTTCCAATTAGACTTCAGCTTTTGCCATTCTAGTGCCTTCTGTCTCTGGAGTATAAAATGAACTTTCACAAGATACTGGCTCCTTTCTTCATGTACTGGAGCTAAAATTGTAATGTATGCTTGCTTGAATGAAAAAAGAAATTAAATTGCCTGTACCATTATGCTTTTAGGAACAGTTTCACAGTGCTACCACTTCTGCCTTTACATATTTGAATTAATTGAACTTCCTGATAATTTTCTGGTCATTTGACAGATGTGAAACCTAGAAAGGTAGATTTCTAAATAGAAAATACCAGATGCTAAACTTTAATTATCGTCCCTTTCAGGAATGTTTTCATTATCAAAGCTACTATAGTCTGGGTCTGTGAGAATTAACTGTAGCTGAAAATCCAAACAGCTAAAGTCCTGCTGCCTGTGGATTTTGAGGACAGCAGAGTCAAACCAGTATTTTCTATCTTTCGCCAATGGACAGGTCAGAACTTAAACTGGATGCAGTGAAAAAGGAACCTCAGTAATGGGCTGGTTTTGCATGAATGGAGGTTACCTTGAGAACTTTCCACTCAAATGCTACTTTGGGAAAACACTAAGCAGTTCTTTTCCAGCAATGATGCTCTATCTCCCAAATTGTGTCTCATTTTTCTTCAAAGATCAATTTAACACCATCTTGTAATAATGTCCATGAAAAAATAGTCATCTTCCACTTCTCTAGTGTTGCTACCTTTATCTTACTGTTGTCTTCTCATTTCCATTGCATTTGTCTGAGTTACCCATGTATTGTGTTTTGTCTGTGGCTCTCTGAGTTTTCTGTGGCAATAGGCTGTTTCCTGTGCTTTTTTTTCTATTGTTTTTTAGGGCATTAGACTCTTCACACATGACTAGGCTTTCTAAGCATGACTGTAATAATAATAATTCAGGATGTTATTAATACTTTTAATAATGGAGAATAAATTGAGAGACAGAATCACATAGTGCAGTCCATGGAAAAAAGAAAAAAAGGAAGAAAAAGAAAAAAATGAAAAAAATAAAATGGGCAAATAGTCATTTCTATCTTGTATAAAATCAGGAGATTTGGGACTTTCAAAATGTCACTACAATAGGAATGAATATATTCCTGAGATCTGGAACAGGATATTCTGTACCAGCTCTGGAGGACAATCTTATGACTAAAAAGAAAAAAATCACATGGGACTTAAGAATACTGGTGTTTCTCCTAAAGCAGCTTGAGTTTCAGAAATGCAGGAGGGGTCAGGGAAGAGGGCTTAGAAGGCAGCAAAGAGGGAAGACAATGCTGCATCCATAACTTAAAAGAACATATGATAATGTTCTAATCACCAACTGTGCTAATGTGAGCCTGTGCTTTATGTGTTGAATGATGTCTATATACTCATTATTTTGAAACCAGTGTAGTATCTGACAACTCAGAACAATTAAAAAGAAACCAGAGTGCTCAAGCTGGGGACAATTTTTAATACCAATAAAGGCATTAAATACCAATGAATGGTCTGTAAGTGACCAAAAGAAATAGACTCGTATGGTTTTGGTAGGATTCTCGATTCTACAATCCTTTTAGCTGGACAATTGCAACACTGTTAATTTATTACTATCAAGACTGTTAGATTATAAGAATTAACTTGCTGCCCAGTTACTTAGAAACATTGCTGGTACAGGTAGAGAATCAAATAGAAATGTCTAACCAAAGAACTTTTATTACATGGGAATTTTTAGGTTCTTCCTCTTTTGACTTTCAATCAACTAACTGAACAATCAAAATTGAACTGTCAAATTCAGACAAAATACTAAGTTTAAGATCCTGTAAAGATTTTAGCCTGCACCTTTAATTCAGCATGTTTTATGTCACAAATATGACAGAATATTTCAAACTGAGCATGGAAACAGAACTGCAGGAATGAGACATAATAAAGTTTATAGCATCAATCATATTCACAAACTTATGTACCCTGTGTCTGTGTATAACTGCTCTGGACAAAACATCCAAGCTGCAGAAATCATGTTTATCAAGTATCCTATTCATAGAATAGTTTAGGTTGGAAGGAACCTTTAAAGGTCATCTAGTCCACCACCTTTCTGAGCAACAGGTTCCAGTTTTACTACCCCTATGATAAAAAAAAGTCTTCCTTCTGTGTATCTACTTTAGTTTGCAACAGGCTGTACTAAAACATATTTGCCCATCTAACTTACAGACCCTCTTTAGGTACTTAAAGGCCACATCAAGGTTCCCAGAGTCTTCTCCAGGCTGAACAACCCCAACTCTCCCAGCCTTAAACCAGAAAACAATCTAATTCATCTGAGCCTCTCTTCAGTTTTCAGCCAGCTGTGCTTACAGAAAACCTATGTGCCAGGGCCTCTACCATATTGCATTTCAAAATACAACCTGGATCCCAGCTCTCTCCACTGAGAGAAGGCAAATCAATCTCTTCCCAGCAGAGCTTTAGGAATAAGGTTGAACATCCTCCATATCCCACGCAGCTCCCGTGATGCCCATGGAGAGCCCCCAGTCCTCTAATCCAAAAGGTTTTTGTTAATGGTTCTCTTTGAGCAGGGAAAGGGTTTGGAAGTGGGTAAAAATAAAGTTACACATTTCAGCACAACTTAAGAAATTCACCCTTCTGACTCAGTGAAGGTACTGATCACATGCATAGAGTGGAGGAAAAAATGTGTTCTTTAGATAAAAGACCAGTATCTTTCCACTGCAGACAGATCCTTAACGCCAATTAAATTGGGAGGAATTATTTCACTGAATATAGTTGGTTATGGTCAGTACTGCATATACTATGGATGACCCCCCTTTTATAGGGAATGAGAATAACAAAAAAATCTAACTTCAACCCATAAATACCTAGCATTGTTCAAATCACTTGTGGGGAAGTATCCAACTAATAGAAATTTGCCTGGAGTATAATGAAAATTGCATAGAGAGTAGCAAAATCCTCCTGAAAGCAATCAAATGACAATTTGGTGACATTATATAACGTGTTACCTCAATTCAGACAGGAGAAACCTGGGAAAGATCCAAGACTGCACCAGAAAACCAGCCCATGATGGCTGGATAGCAGTACAGGACCTGGAAAACACAATTTGTTGCAGTGTAGTTTTTCCTTCCTCTATGGGATTTTGAGGAGTCCCTTGCAGATTGCTTCCATGAAGTGTCCTGCAGGAAACATATCTTGCTGGTTATACATCTGATTTGATCCACTGAGAGTCTGAGTACTGGTCATTTTCAACCAAGAATATGTTTTTAATTTCCTCCATTCACTGATCCATAACAGAATACTTTAAAGTTCCCTTCATGTCAGCTACATAAAAATGTTCTCTGAATTTCAAATTGGTACAGAAATAACAAATAATTAGTTACACTGGATTTTTTTCCTTATACAAAATATTATAAAGCAGATGTTAGCACTTCCTTTTCAGAGAAGACTTATACTTGACAAGCTTAAACAATGAATCTACCAACTCATTTACTCTTGTAGTTGCTATGAGGAAGGAAATGGGAGTAAGTATAATGAGACCCTTAGTGAAAGACATTTTGTGGTGATATATAAAACTAGGTTACAATATCACTGTTTCCTTGGGAACCCCTCATGTCTAGCAGAACTGAAAAGGAACAGATAAAAAAAAGGGTATCAGAAAAATTATATTAATAACTCTGCTGGTGTCAGTACATTTAGATGACTTACAGAAGCCACCAAAAAAAAGTATCATATGCCTTTGATATACAATTAGAGTGAATTTTCATTTACAGATTTTGCAGTGAAGAACAATTTCAGCAGAATATTGTAAACCAGGAATGGGAATCTGCTTGTTTGGAGGGTGGTAGTGAGTTCAGAATGAGAACTGAAAAGAGCAGGAAGGGCAGGTACCTGGAGACACATGAATGGGAAGGTCAGAATTAAAAATAAATGCTCCTTAACAATAATTTTGGTAAATGATCATACTACATGATAGTATGATGATTTGTTGGTTGATTATAGACTACTGTTGACCCCATTACACTGGCGTGGGTAGGAAAGTCTGTGCTGTATGTTTTCATCAATATGTCACCTGGGAAACGTACGTAACAGTAACAACATGAGACAATTCTGTGCAGGCTGACAGGAACATGAACAAATAATGTTTGTTTTTAATTGCAGAAAAATGTGAGGAATGATAGGTGGAACTGACTGTGAGAATGGAAGGTAGAAGCTTAGAAAGGTCAAGTTAAACCATTTCTTCATTGTCATCAAGACAAGATGTCTTCTGCCCTGAATCCGCTCTCCCTTTTCAAAACAAATAGCTAGATAACATATGGGGATTACAGTTCATGTCCCTGTGTTTGTTTGTTTACAGTTACCCATGTAATGGTAGGGGATTTAGTGGAGCAGGGCAAACACCAAGGAGAAAAGAAAGCTCTTGAAATTCTACAGTAATGCTGAGAGCAAGTATTTGTAATTTGTGGATGAAATATCACAGGCACATTGAAATGAAGCAGGTGCTGTAAATCCAGAGAATTCAAAGGTAAATATCCATTGGAAAGAATCTCAGCTGAATGAGGCAATGCACAAAAAGCTGTAGTGATGTCTTGCAACCAAAACTACAGCGTGAATACTGCTTATGTTTATAGTTGAGACATGGCATGAAATATTCTTGAACCAACTGTGTAACCTGACAGGAGGAGTGACTACTTTCAATTGGTCTGGTTCTTTGTAATCATTCTTAGATTGTTCTTCACTTCCCTGGGATAAAATGTATTTTCCAAAAACTTCTGTACAGTTAATTCTTCCATTCAACATTCATAGATTGATAAAGAATGTACTATCTTTGGTAATCTGATGACACATAGTTCTACATTTCCTCTTCTTTTTGACTTCGATGCCAGATTTATCTAGTGCCTGGAAGAAACAAGGAATTCGGTGAGAGCCAGCTGGCTGGAATCCAGTCTGAAAGGTGAAGGTGATGTGAACTGGAAGAGTAGAATACTTTCAGGACTGAATGAAAAATCATACAGTTTATCTTACAAGGATATCTGCTTAAACATAATATGCTCAGTGTCTTACACAATGGTTTATGATTTTTAAGATAGGGTCTACTATACACAATTTTACATCAAGAAATGGAATAGTCGCCTTTAGCTAAGGATGCCAGTGACATTTCTTAGAAAAAAATAAAATTCAATTAATATATGTGCCTGATAATAGGTAGAGATTATTGTTAAGACCTGCTTTACCACAGCAAATGTCCTCTCATGTCCTTCTGACAGTCTGTTGCTCCAGAATTTGTTTCCACAAAAGAATGATGTTTTCACCCGCATGCAGAACTCTTTAGTTTGTGGACCTGCATCCCAGAATTTATTCTCTGAGGAAATACAGCTAATGAGGACTACAATAGGTTCTGGAAGATGACTTTTTCCCCCATGTCTTTGCACCTGGTTATAAATTGATGTCATGGCAGATTACAAACAGCACCAGCCCCAAGACTATATGATCTAGGGTGAGATTTCAAACTGTAAAATTAAACCTTTTAAAATCACTTTATTATTGCTGCATACACTTTGATGCTATCCAGCACTGATGTTATGTCTCATAAAGTGAGAGAACAGCAAGCAGAACTCTATTGTCTCTTACAGAGTAAAAACATACAGTTTTGGATTGAATTGTTCCTTTGGCATTCTTGGATAGGGTATTTCCCATTTATTTGGTCTGAATGGCATTTTGGGTACTGTAGGATACTTTTTCCACAAATTATTTCTTTGCCACAAAATGACTGCTCAGGTGGGGGATTTAGAGGTAGCAAAAGAGTTTTGAGAGGTTTATTTCAGCACTACCTGGTGCCCATGTGGGAGGAGGACTTTCTTCTCCAAGCTTCTCTCATGGGTGTTACATTCTTGCTCTTCTGGGTTAGAGGAATCTGTTCAGACAGAGGCTGGGGTAGATTTCACACCTTGCGTGGGGTGAAGGACAGTCCAGCAGGGCCTTATGTGGGCGATCGTGGACCAGCAGGTCTGTTGGGCTGGATTCGCACGGCTGAACAGCGATGCGGTTCCCGGCTCGGGGGAACCGGAGGCCGGCTCGGCGCACACCCCGCGGCTCCCTTGATGTTGCTCTGCGGTTCTCTGCCCGAACTGCGGACCGTGCCGTGGGGCCTACGACGGGACGGGGATATGGGTGCTCTGCCGCCCTCCCGGGCGGCTTCCCCCTCGCCTTTCCCGCTGCCTCCATCTCCTCCTCCCGAGGCCGGCGCTCCCCCGCGCCAAATCCTCCTCCCTAGGGCAGCGCTTGGGGACCGGCCCCGCCAAGGAGGTGCCCCTTTCCGGCCGCCCTGCGGGCGGCGGGAGCGGCGGGAGATGCGGGAGCGGCGGCCGCGCAGCATCTCCCCGCCCTCC
>VZSE01014220.1:1589076-1770756 GCA_013398275.1 Promerops cafer | reverse complement strand
ATCTCGCTCGCACCCAAACCACAGCGCTCCCGCGGCTAATCCTGCCCTCTCCCCTCTCCCCTCTCCCTGCCCACCCCGCCCCCGGCCCTTCCTCTCCCGGCACTGCCCTCTTCCCTCCCCGCTCCCCCTGCTCGCCCCCCGGGGCCCCTCCGTCCCCGTCCTCCCGCTGCCACCGGCGGCCCGGCGGGTGGGTGCGAGGTCGGGGCTGCCGGGCACCCCGCCCCTCCCCGGCGGGGCCGTCATTAGGCTGCCGGTTGATTACAGGGTATTGATTTGTATGTGCTTCTCCCGGCGCCGGCCGCTCCTGCTGGTGCTGCTGGAGTTTGGGCAGCGCTTCTCGTAGCGGCGGCGGCAGCAGCTCCCACCAAACATGTCGGCTCCCGCCGGGCCCCGGAGCGGCCCCGCCGCTCCTCAGCCTCCTCCGGCCCCTCAGCCCGAGATGCCGGACCTCAGCCACCTCACGGAGGAAGAGCGGAAGATCATCCTGGCCGTCATGGACCGCCAGAAGAAGGAAGAGGAGAAGGAGCAATCCGTGCTCAAGTAAGGGCAGGCGCATCCCTTTCTCGTCCTCCCGAGCCCGCGGCCGTCTCTCCTCCGGCCCCAGGGGCGGCACGGCCAGGGCGGGAGAGAGGAGTCGGGCGGCTGGGAGTGGGCAGGGGTGCTCGGCGCCGGGCGAGTGTGGGGCACGGCGGGAGGGACCCGCGGGAGCGGCCAGGGACGGGACAAGGCTCGGCGCCTGCCTTGGTCGCGCTCCGCGGGGCGGCTCCGGCTCCGCACGCCCCGGCGCCGGCGGGAACNCAACGTGTCTGCCGCCCGCCCCCGCCCCGCTGCTCTTTCCAAGCGTGAGCCCCGGCGCCGGGGAAAGCGGGACGCCCTCCGCCTCCCCGGCGCGGGCGTGGGGGCGGCCTCGGCCCCGGCCCCGGCTCCGGCTCCGGCACCGGCACCGGGAGCTGTCCGGAGCGATCCGGCCCAGCACCGGGAGCTGTCCACAGCCACCCTGCCCAGCTCAGCACCGGGAGCTGTCCGCGGCCACCCGACTCGGCACCGGGAGTGTCCGGGCCGGAGCGCGGGCCCCGGGGAAGCGCGAGCTTGCCCCGTGCGCCGTGCCCCATTCCCGGGGGGACACCGGTCTCCTTGTCGGCACGGGGGTCCCGCTGCCGTGCACGGCGTGGGTCACGCCCTTCCCCAGTCGGGCTGGCAGACACTGAGTAAAGTCGAGAAAACTGTTCTCCCTTCGTGATGGACTAACCACGCTGACTTCTGATGGCTTAAATACAAGCAAAGCTACTGCTTTCGTGGACATGACTTGGATGAGTGTGGTGAAGCTGAAGTGCTAAGCGGTTTTTTTTTGTACCAAAATTAGCGTTGTGTCTTGGACATGTTAATTGCAGGTGGCCTTTCACACTCAGCACCTGGAAGCTGTCTTCTGGGCTTTAGTTGCTGACTTTGGAAGTCTGTTTCCAAGATTCACTGCATTATTATTAGCATAATATAAAAAAATTCAAATATAATTTGTGTGACAGCTCCTAAGTGTTGAGGAGATCTCCTAAAAACATTTCAAAGTCTAATTAAAAAGGTTTTTTGTTGGATGAAGATTCTGAAGCACATCAGTGTAATGTGAGCACTGGAAATAAAGTACCATACCTTTTTTTGTCACCACATCTTAGTCTTTTGCTCTACAGTTTGTTTGCTATTGGGATACTTTTATTTTGAAACAATTTAGACTCCTTTATTTTATTGAATTGTGTGATATATCAAAATAAATGCAAATTTTTGTCTAAAATTTCTACACTCTTAAAAATCATTTACAAAAATGGAAGTTCAAGTTGGAAGCTGCAGGAATTCAAGGAGTTAAGGTTGCATTTTAAATATATAATAATAGCACAAAAATGTTAAAGAAGGCTCCTGTCAACTTTTGCTGTGGACAGTAATATTTATGATCAACTATAAAGCACAATATCAGTACAATACTAGGATCACCTTGAATAGTTAAGCTTGCACATGAAGAATAAACTGTTCTCAAGTAATGGTAAGGTAAACTAACTTAAGAAATGAAACAGAATTGTTTTCATTTGTAGTATTCAGAATCTTGGAAACAGACAATGGGCAAAAAAAAGGTCTTCATCAAATCTAAAGATAAACTTTATGTGGGGTTTAGTTTCTCATTATGTCTCACTGAAAGTGTCCTCTTGAGTTCTGTGTAAGCCACGAGGGAGGTAGTAAGGTGTAAAGTTTATACATAAAGGATGGCTTAAAGCAGTGCTATTCGGAAAATGCTGTTGTCAATGGAATTTGAATAGATGGCCCACAATACTTTAGAGAGTAGTGAGAAGTGAGCTGGTGTCAGATGAATAACTCATCAGTTTAATTTTTCTTAAAATGAAGTATCTCCTTGAACCATCAGGTACATGTTTATTCTAAAAATATCTACAGATTTATCAAGCACAACCCTCCACCAAAGTCATACCAGCATCTTTTTGTAGATATTACTGAGTTTAATTCTCTTGAGAGATATTTTCCTTCTGTCAAAAGAAGAGAAAGAATAAAAAAGAAACCCCCCATGTTTATATGAATGAACTACTGTTATTACATAGAGATAAATATAGAGCTAAATCCTGCAGTCTTTGTTCAAGTGTAATTCTCCTCGAAGGCAAACTTCTTTTGAAGTGGAAGGTATTTTTGCCTCAGCAATAAAATTGTGTCATTTCATTCCATGGAGAAATATAGCAGGATTAAAAAAAATGCTGAAAACAAGAGTTGACATTTAGAGATACTAACACAAGAACTATTCAAATGTTGAAGAAAGCAGCAAGCATGTATTCCCTCTATTTTTTTTTTTTATAATTTATGGTGATTGAGTGTCAGTATGAATGGCTAGTCCCTGGGCTCTACTTCCTTTCTCCATTCTATTTCTGTCTTGTGTTTTTCAAATTCTTATGCTGTGCCCATCGCTGTGGTATTTGAGCATTTTCCAAAAGAGCATTAAGTAGTGTGACTCACATCTGTAATGTGGACTATTTATTCTTTTCCTTTCACTCCCTGGGGTAAATATGTGTGGATTTAAAATAGATACGTAATGCTTGTTTTACTCTTTTTGGGGAAAGGAAATACAGATGGTATTGAGTTGTAATCTGTAGCAACTAATAGTGATCGGGTCAGCATGAATTCTTGCCAGGATTTGATGGAACATGATGGCATGGAAAGCAGAAGCTTTCCAGATTTGCTCTCTCCTTTGGCCTGGTTTGGTCTGTGAAATACGCTGAGCTACAGTTGTGCACTGTGTTCCTGAGGTGGAGCTTCTGCTTTAAAAAGGATGGGTGGCAAACGCTGCTGCTTTGACTGTCTCACTTCAGGAATTTTTGGGACCCTTGGAGTGCATTTTGAATGTTATGTGCTAAGAAGGTGTCTTTTTGACAAGGTTATTGAATATATATTTTGCATAACATTTAATATGTGTAATGCATGACAGAGTGAATTTATGTCTGTACTCTGGGTGTAAGTCTTTGCTGTTTAAAGAATATTTACATATTTTGAACTTTTTTCTTTGTGGGTGTTTTACTGACTTGGATAGAGGATAGAATTTTTGATGATGACTTTCCCTTTAAATTACGCACATCCTTCCTCTTATAAAATCTGGTTTTGTGTGTGTAAGCTTTTTGACAGATTTTAGACAGCACATTTCCTCCATACAGACTGATTTATGGGATCAGTCTTGTGCTTTTTTACTTTTAATATGTATTTTATTTCTGTATCAAGGAACTGTATTGAGTGAATGCACACAGGAAAAAAACTATAGATGTTAGGATGGCGCCATTATTTATTAAGACTTCTGTTTCAGTCTGTGTGATGTGCATCTACACTTTCCTACTCTAAATATCACAAGTTTCCTGCTCCTTTGCTGAGCAATTCTAAAGATAAAATGCTCTCCTCATAAAGTCAGACTCATAGCTCTGAAAAGACATGTATTTCTACTTTTCATGGGTATAGAGAGTCTGGCCCAGTAGTAGACAAATTTTCCCAAGAGAAATTTTGTTATGAAATCATCCGACTTCTCATATATTTGCAAAGCATCACAGATTTACCATGAAGTCCATTTAAAAGATTTCTTTTAGAAGTGTGTGGCTTTGTCAGCTGATGTACCTAGGGGGACAAGAAAGGTGGAAACATAGTGGGCTAGCTAGAGGATGGTGGCTCTCTGTCAACCACCACTGTCAAGTCCAGAGTGAACTTTAGGCAGGTACAACTGACTGCAGGCTCAGTTACCATGGTAGTGAGTGCACAGACATGGTAAAAATGGGGTAGCTACACTGAACGAAACAAAATCTCTGACAAGCAAACCTCAAGGAAGCTGGGCTGTGTGAGCTCTGTATGACACTGTGAGTGAGTGAGGTGTGGGGCAGGATGCTCACCTGGGGAAGAGGAAGCAGTAGATTGATGGCCATGACTCACAGAAGTGTAAAAATCAGACTCACAAAGCTATTGTACTTTTTTATAAATCATTATCCTACTTTATAAATAATCACCTCTGATTTACTCTGTCTTAAAAGCATTGTATGTTTTGGATTTGGATTTCAGGGCTGGAGAGAAGAAAGAGATATGTGTGATGATTATTGACTTTGCTTTTGGAAAATGGAGATATATATAGGAATTCCTAAAGTTTATAGAGTAAGGCAAAAAGATTTGCTTTTGACTAAATAGTAAACTAGGACTCCAGGCAATGTTAGTTAACTTATGCTTCCATAATTTTACACTGCATTTTGTCTGAATTTGGAGTGCTGATTAGAACAGTACATTGCTATACCACTCACAATTTTACTCTTGTTTCTATGCATTATAAAATAAAATATGGTCCAAGTGACTTTAATAAGTTCATGCAGTATAAAATAAATGATAGTGGAAGTTACACAAATATATATATATATAGTTGAGGAGGATACTTGCCCTCTTTCCTGCCCTGCCATGTCCTCTTCCCTTCCTACTTCCTCATTCTGCTCCGTTGTAATATTCTTTATCGTCTCCCCTTGCTTTTGTTTTAATAATTTGTACTGCTTTTTGGGCCTCTCTCAAAATTGTCATTATTCCTTGCTCTTCACTCTTATCACATGCTTAGACATTTTATACTGTAGATAATACTTGTCAGGTTGTTATGGCTTGTACCATTTGCTCTTCAAGAAGACTCAGTGCTTACAATTGTTCTCTAAAGAATCTAACTCACTTTTAGACACTGTCTACAAATGATTAAAGCAGTACTTCCTCTTAGTGACTAAGCAGAATAATTTGGAGATTGTACAGAGTGGCAGTTACACTAATTATTTGGCTTGATAATGTTTATGTTGTTTTAGAAGACTGCAGTAGTGCTGATGTTCCCACACTCAAGAAATACAGGTAGGATCGGCTAGATGTAGAAAGGCTTGACATTGTATGGGGCTGAGAAATACTAAAACAGATACAGGATTTGGTTAACAAAGAATCCCCAAAATAGACATTCAACACTAGATAGTATGTGCTTTCTGTAATCTTACAAAATAAATATCTTTCTGCACTTCTTTGAAAAAAAAAAAGAGAAAAATCCATTTAATTTTACATCTAAAAGAGAGGAGTGATGATCGTAATTTTAAGGTGCTGGGACTGTATCCTAGAAAGCAGAGACTGGATGAAATGCAGTGGTCTCTGGAGGTGAGGTTAGCGGCCTGAATGGTCCATTCTGGGTTTTGTCTGCATGCATCTGTGAGCTGGGTAACATCTAAATAACTGAGAATGTCAAATAATTGATTTTTCCATTGAAACAATGGCTAATTAGTGTATATATTGTAAGTGACAAAATACACAGAAGTGATAGGTTACTGCAGAACTGGTGTAAAATGTGGTTTTACCCTGCCAGTGAAGCTTTAAAATACTTGCAACATATTCAAAGTTCCATAATAGGGAGGAAACAGCAAAATAATAGTTTGAACTTGGAATTTGAATCCAGTGGAATGGGATTTTCTTCAGCTTAATGTCACCTCTCACCCTTTTGCTTTAGTGGCTTCCTTCAAGTTTTGTTATCATATTTACAGTCAGTCAGAATGCTAGGGCAGTTTCTAAGACCGTTGGGCCAACCTTTTCCAAGAAGAATTATTTTGGTGTGATCTTTCCTTTTCTTCCAAATCTTCACTGGTGATGCATTTTGACCGAAACTTGGGGAGATAAAATCCCAAGAACACATAAAGTGATGAGTTGTGATCTCATCTATACCTGTTTTACGGATGTTATGCATTAACAATGAGCTTTGAGGTAGAGATTATTTTTTAAGTTAAGTTTAGATCACATGGGCTGTTTTAATAATATGTCTTACTATATCAAGGTTATTAGCTACAATTTATCTTAGAGAACCTAATCTAAGACTGGGCAAATCTTTCTTTTAATTTAAACTCATAAGCAGGAAGAATCTCTTGAAATAATAATTGTCTATAAATGGCATTCAAAGGCAGTCATCATTCAGACAAAGTTATTTGTATTATAAATCTGAAGTTCATATTGACTAATATTGTTTTCAATACTTACTGAGTTTAGATCTCTTTTGCAGGACTACATGGTGTAACAGGAGGAACTGTTACATCCTTGAAGTAACTCCATTGAGAGTATGTTATAATTTATTAATCAAAACAGTTTACACCAAATCTGGTAGTGCATTTGTAAACTCAGTAAACACCAACAACTTAATCTCAGGAGTTATTATACTTCTGGTGGTACAGTAACATTGCAAAATCAGTGCTGTGGTGGTGACTGTGTCCTCATGTAGTTTCTCCAAGCTATGGTCTTGAAGCTGCAAAGAGGTCAGTAAGGACTGAGACTGTAAGAGTTAATGTAACGGTAAGAGATTGTATAGGGGAATAGCAGTGCATATAAGAAGTAAATACATGTAATTTTTGGAGAGTAAGGGTTCAAAGCAACTTCTGCTGTTTTCTGTCATTGAAGGTGGAAGACAGTGATTTTATAGCCTTGAATTTGAGTATCAGCTGTCACCACATTACATGCTTGCAGAGTGATCTCAGTTGCATTTTGATAAAGAAATCAAACTCATGCATTTTGATAGGGGAAAAGTAATAGTCCTAATAGTTCACTTTATGTATCTGTATCTTTAGGAGTTTCTAAGTTTTGATGTGAGACCATAAAGAATATCTTTGGTTTAAACTTTAAACTTTTATTTAAAAATATAGTGAGATCTACTGTTTGTTCTAGCAGGAGTTAGCAAGAGTTGAACTTGTGTTTCAAACAAATCTGAGTGCTTCTATTTAGAAAATTCCCAAGAAAATCTTTAAACTTTAAATAACACATAAAATCTATCATTTTCATTGTTTACTGTCTCTGTGGGGTTGGTTCTTTCTTCTTAAATGTCATATGAGGTTGCTTAAATACGTCCTGATGACCTATTCTTTATTTGACATTAATATTTTTAAAGTGAATAGTTCTGATAGCAAATATAATATTGTATTTGTACGCAGAATATTTAATAGGTCATAACATTACTAGGTGTTCGATATAACTTGGCATTTTGGTTCTGTGTATTTTTGAGGGCAGACTTCCTTTAGAATGTATACTATCTTAAGCATAGGAAGGACATAAAACGTTTTCACCTTTAAATAAAATTGTGAGTTAGAAGCAGTTAACCTGTTTTGGAAAATGGTTTACAACCATCTTTCTTATAACTTTTCAGAAATGTGTACTCCAGTGCGTTAGCAAGAAATCTTTTTCCATGTAGTGTTTATCTAACTCTTGGTGCATTTATACATTTTTCTGATTACAGAAAGGATGAGTGAGAAGAAATGATTTTAAAGCTGTTTAAAGCCCAGAGAACACATAGAATAATAGAAAACATTGCTATTGTGACCTCAACAGGTCTTCCAATTCATCCTTTGCCTCAAGGCATGACCAGCTCTTAAGATAGCAGTTTCTGACACTTATTTGTATAAACTAGTGATGTGCAATTGTGAGACCCCACCTAACCAGTGAAATAAATAGCCTTCCCGGCCAAGGCAAGGGCACATAGCAGACAGTGCACTGAATTCAAGTCATCTCTGCAAGTGCTGTGTTGCCTCTGTAGCAGAAAGTGAAGAGTGGGCCAAGCAAATCTTAGGGTAAAGCTCTTGCATACAGTATGAAAATTTTACATTTTTTCAAATGATAGATTACTACTGAAAGGTAGGAGAACAATGACTCCACTCCTGACTCAAGCAGGGATGGAGATTTCTTGAATTCCCTAGATAATTTGTCTCAGTTACTCAAAGTCCTTATCCTTACCACTAGAATTTTCCCCTTACTGTTAACCCTAAATCTCTTTCCTGCCATTTGCTACTTACTCTGTCCACAATGGAAATGCAATGCAGTCTGTTATTTTTCTGTTTGCAGCAACCTTTTATGTATTTCACAAGTGTGATCATATCTTCTCCTGTATATTCTCATCACTACTTTCTGTGGATTCAACAGGTCATATTATCTATACTTTTGACCATTCTTGCTGCTGGTCTTCATATATACTTTTTGACTGATTTTTTTTGAAATACAGTGTCCAAACACAGACACATATTCCAAAAGTGTATGGGGAGAGCATGAGGACAAAACTGTCTTGCACCGAACTCTTTCCTTGTATAGACAATGTCATGTGTTTGGGGTTTTTGTTGTGATACAGCACTTATGGATTCATGGTCAGCTTGTGATCTACTATCCCTTCACCATGCTTTTCTGCAGAACTCTTGTTAAATCAGTCATTCCTCATTTTGTATTTTGAATTTGATTACCTCAGCTATGCAGTGTTTGTCTGTAGTGCCATTGAATTGTATTCTGTCTGTATCAGATGCCTCTTATGAATTTTGCATTCAAGTGCTTAAATAAAGTGCACAACAGCCCTTGGAGCAAGAATGAGGACTTGCCTCTAGAGAGAGAGTATCCTAATCACAGAGATATTTTGACTTTCTCTTGCCTGTCCATATGTTCGCATTCCTGTCTGCACAATTGTATGCCTTCATTGTTAGGATGCAGAATAAACTTCTCCAGTTTTACCCATAACTTGTTCATTTGAGAAGAGAGAGCTGTGTTCAAATCTCTTCCTGATTAAGCGAGGTCTTTCACCAACTTGGAACACACAAATGCTATATTATTGTAAGGGAAACAGTTGCATCTGCTGCCATATTTATTCAGTAGGTGCAAGATGTTGGTTGACTTAGAAAAAATTTGACAAAAATTTGAGGTCCCAAAAATACATAATTACTAGGGGTTTAATGAAAATAAGAAGATGGGTAGTGGAAATGATTGTCCATACTCCTGATTGAAAAAGTCTACTCACATCATTCTACATACCAAGGAGTTCTTATAGGGGAGAACCAACATTGGCATCAAAATAAATCCATCATGAGGTTTGAGTCCTCAGAAAATCAGACTTCTTTAAGTTCAGTACTCATAGAACTGTTTGGTTAATGGGAACCATTGCCTCAGTTTTGGTATCTTTTTCATTCCCACATTGCATCATTTAGAGCTTGGATTATGCTATTTGAGCCCAGAAAGTCTTTGGGATTCTTTTGACCAGATCTAAATACCTACAAAGGAAGACATCCATTTCTGAAGTCACTTTGGTTCAATTTGAAGCAAATGGAAATAAAGAGGTGTCTTTAGGATGTGATCCATCTCATCTTAAATTAGACATTTCAAATAGGCCAGATGAATTGCAGAGCCTATTTCTGGCTGTGGACTTAAAAGAAGATAGAGTGAATATGTCAGATGTAGAGGTCTATTTCACAGACTTCTGGAACTAGGTAAGTTGAGTCTGCCCTGCAGAGTTCTGCCTTTGAGAGTAACTCTTCACTATTTGGTCTTGTAAGAATGCCATGGACACTTTGCCTGCTGACACTGACTTTTACGGTTCCCTAGAAGCTGTTTGTCAATCTGCATATTTTGCTTATATTTCTATCAATTATTAATTAGGATATGCTCATTTATCCATAACTTTACTATTTGAGACTCACTGCTGGGAACCTGAGTATGCTTCCCTTCTAGTCCGTGGTTATTCTTAGGATTTGATATATTTTTTATACTGAATTCAGAAAGCCTTTGAAGAATGAGATCTAAAAGAACACCTTGGAATATAGTATCTTTCCAGCATGTGGGGTTAAGCATGCCCATCATTAAAAGAACATTGCAAAGAAAACCTTCCTATGCCATTCCCCAATAAGAATAACTAACAGATATTTTAAGTTAGATTCTCATAGATGAAGCTAGTTGGATTGCTGGATGGGAAGTCACAAACAGGATTTGTCTACTACTTGTAGGATTAAAACAATGTAACATTAAGAGCCAAAGAAAGCTCTATAAACTCAGTTTGACAGTTTCTTTCCTTAACTCACATACCATCTCTCTTTTGCTATGTATTGTTTTAATGAGATTTGTTTAGCTACGGTGTATTTACAAGTTCAAAGGTCACTTTTGATGGTAGTCTGTTAAAAACATACTGTTGTCCTGCTATGCATTCTGAATCCAGCATTTTCTTGCTTTGAAAGTCAGGATAAACAGGTATCTATGGAATATGCTGTATGGTATTGAAATAAAATATATTTTTGCTGAATCAGGCCCTAAGACAGTTTGGGAGCATGGGTTTTGATTCAGCATGCTTTCATTAATTTGGCTAGTCATTGCGATTATGATTCATTTCATTCTGTGTAACCAACTGCTGCACAGTAAGTGACAGCTGAACCATGTATTATCTAACAGCTAGAAAAATAGCATCACTGTCACATTTAGAAGGCTGAGGATTATGCTTTTATCAAACACGTGTTTTTTACTAAAGTTAAAAGGCTTCAGGAAAATCTCTTTTTTTTTCAAACTACTTGTAACGTAGCAGTAATGAAGTGATGAAATATCACAGTAAACACTATGAACTAAATATTTAAACTTAGGAACTTAATTTTATTCTATGGATAGAATGAAGCAGCTTGTTCTGGTTTTTATTAATGTATTAGCTTTTTGGAGTGGCAGTAAGGTTATGCCTGTTGATATTTTGATGATAGTCTGATTTACATATAAGTAGTAAGTCTGAGGAGCTAAGTTTAAGTGAATGGTAAATATTTCTGAAGTGTTGATATTACTTCCATGCTAATAAGTATTACATCAGAAGACATTTCAAGTGAAGCAGTAATTCTAATTTCTTTGTGGAATTTTACCAAAGATTCTGCCAGATTTTAAAGTTAAGCAAAATCCCAATATGATTGAAAGAAAACTGTATTTTTACCTAGTATCCATATTTCTTTTAAAAAACTGTATCCCCCAAGTTTAAAAATATGTATAAAAAATCCAAATGTATTTTTTTCCTGCCCTGTTTATGGTTCATCTGAAAAATTGCTGTAGAGGATGCTGTGAAGGCACTGGGCCAATAAAAGGTGCTTTCAGGGTAGAGTACAGAGAAAATACTTGTTATTTGAAAGCCTTGAATTCTGTCTGCTTGATGTCTGAAAATGCAGGTGGCCAAAGCTGAATGAAATTTAATGTGCTATAGCTGAGCACTATGTACATTTATGTATTTTGAATTTATTTAGATATTGTTGGAAGATAAATGTTTTTAGCTACTTTGTAGAGTTTACATGAGCTTGTCTTCTGCAGAATATGCGGAGTGTTCTTGTCTAAAATTTGGTCTGAATTATATATTCCCAAGCTTTCTATAACACAGATATTCTCTGTATAGAAGAAAGTTGTATTTGGAGAAAGACAAAATAAACATTTAGTTACATTTTTAACTTTTAGTATGAATGGTCATATTTGTTCTGCACAAAGAAGAATGATAAAAATTATAGAATTAGTCCATGGTGACACTGTGTCCTAACTTAATATCTCAGATACAAATAACTATTTATTAATTAAGACCAGTTAGTTACAGGTACTAAGTTTGTTTATTAAAAGGAATATGAGCCAAAATAGTGCCTTTTTTTAGATTTATAATTTTGCCTAATAAAAATTTAATAATCAAAAATCATCCACTAAATCTGGAGTTTCACTATGGAAACTAAGTCATAGTTAAATAGATATTGATCACGTGGTCATTATAATAAGTAAAAGCACTGATGTATATTTTTTTCTTGTAATTATTGAAATAATTAATGATATACTCCTTATTTTATTTTTAGGTTAAACAAGAAAGAGCAGTTTAGAATGGTAACATGTTTTGTCACTCTTCATAGCCACAAGGTTTTTCTTTGATAAGGGCTTAGGAGTGTTTTATTATAGTAATCCACAAAAAATTTGTATTTCAAAGGGACTGCTGGTCCTAAAATGAATAAAACTAAGCTTGATGACCTATTTTAAAACATCTCTTGCCAGCCATTGAAACTGCTGGATTTTCAGTAAAGCTGCCCAAAAGAAAGATGTTGGTTTGTGTTAAAACAGGGAAATTGCCATTAAATAACTTCTATCTTGGAGATAAATTTATCTTATTCAGTATTTATAAGGTTGGTGAATGGTATTAGGACGTGGAAGGAGGTTTATACCAGAACTCTACTGTGCCTTTCTATTGCTTGGTATGTTTGGACATTATTAGTATCTTTTTAGGGACTGTTTGAATATCTGCATAATAGTTTTTGTAATTACATCACCGAAACATATTCTGCCCTTAGTTTCAGTTTAATAAAGATTTTCTTCAAAAATTTTCTCAGTGTGTGAAGCAAAGGAAGGAAAGGAGTTACTGAACTGATGCCCACCAACCCAACTATTCTTTGCCTTTTAATTAATAATTAAGTTTGTATTGCCATAATAAATGGAAACTTATATAAGAACTTATATGGAAGTATGTAACTCACTAGATTCATAACTAGAAATGGTATCACTTTTTCTTTGGTGTGAAGGAAGTATTTGTGCTGCATTTACGTGTCCAGGTGTTCGGGTGAAGCTGCAGGGGTGGCAGAAGACAACAAGACCTGCCCTCATGTCAGAAAAAATTGGTTTCTGCCAGCTCCAAAATGGGTCTGGCAGTGGCTATATTGTCCATCAATGACACTGCTGGACACAGTGGATAATGTGTAAGAGAAGATAAAAAATCCTGTGCAACAGCTGTGAGAGTGAGGGAGTGAGAAAAATATGGGAGAAACAGCCCTGAAAGCGCCAAAGTCAGTGAGGAAGGAGGGGCAGGAGGTGCCTCCAGGCACCAGAGTGGAGATTGCCCTGCAGCCCATGTGAAGACCATGGTGAGGCAGCTGTTCCCCTGTAGCCTGTGGAGGACCTCATGCCAGGGCAGGTGGATGCTCCTTGTATGAAGTTGGGACCTCATGGAGATCCCTTGCTGGAGCAGGCTCCTGGCAGGTACTGCAGCCCATGGAGAGAGGTACCTACACTGCAGTAGGTTTTCAGGCAAGACTTCAGATTCTCCAGGGGCCCCATGCTGGAGCAGGATGTTCCTGAAGGACTGCACCCTGTGGAAGAGACCTGGAGCAGTTCTTGAAGAGCTATAGGCTGTGGGAAGGACCATGCTGGAGAAGCTCAGTAAGGACTGTATCCCATGGGAAGGACCCCACATTGGAGTGGAGGACAAGTACAAGGAAAAAGGAGTCACAGAGATGAAGAGCTCTCAACTGACCTCAAGGTCCCTGCCCCCTCCACCTGCACTGCTCCAAGTGTGGAGGTAGAAGGTTCATAAGTGAAGCTGAGCCTGGAAAGAAGGAAGAGATGGGGGAGGGGAGGGGAAGTGTTTTTAGATTTTTTTTTCACTGTCCTACCCTGTTATTAAGTGGCAATAATTTGAATTGATCTTCCAAAATTGGAGACTGGTAACTGGTGGTCTCTCTCTCCTTATCTTGACCTATGAGCTTTTCCATCATATTCTCTGCCCTGTCCTGCTGAGGAGGGGGAATGAAAGAATGGCTTGTTGGGTGTCTGGCAGCCAGCCAAGGTTAATCCACCACAATATTTATTTAGCAAATATATTTGCAAAGGCTAACTTGAGCTTACAGATACTACTCTTCCTGGGTCCCTGTGGAATCAATACAGTAAGAAAAAGAGAGGCTTCTCTAGAAGGCAGATCTGAGAGGCTAAATTCAGCTCCAGAGCCCCAGGCAGTTCCATGCTGTCAGTGCAGCACCCGCAGCTCCATTGCCAGCCCAGCTGCTCCTTCCTGCCTCCATGACACCATCATGGCCCTGGTGCAAGTGTCTGTTGAACTGCCTAGTGAAGCTATTTCAGGGAGGTTAAGCTAATGAAAAAATATTTTTCCCCTTCATCACTTTGGCAGAGCATCTTTTTAAGCTACAGAAAGGAACTCATCTAATTTACTGTACAGTCCTACAAAATGCTGAGCTAGCACAGCTGAGGGGCTGAGAGAGATTAGCTACAGTACTTTTGGAATCTCTGAGAGCAATGGAATTATTCCACCATTATTTCCACAGTCTGCAAAGACTAGTTATGTTGCAGTCATTGAGAAAACCAGCAGTCAAACATGTACAAACTAATTACTGATTTTGAAGTTGCTGTTTAAGGTCTGTGAATCAATGCCACCAAAATTAGTGTTCAGAGAAATTTTGATGAAAAAAACAAAATGCTCATAAAATTTTTCTGTTGAATAACTGGAGCTGGAAAGCCATTACTGTTGTTACTTTAGATAGAACTAGGTTTTGTGTCTCCATATCAAAGAGCAGGTTTTCTTCTTTAACACTTTTAAAGTTCTGATTTTCAGGCATAAGTTAGTTCAGCTCATAGAATGAAAACAAAAAGGAGAGATGAAATACCTCAGATGACTCTGGTTAAGTCAATGAGCTCTGTAAAGCTGTGTTGTTGCATTTTCCAAAGTGATCTGGGACATAAATAATGAAAGGTGTGTGGCGAAGGCTCTCGTTGTAATTGCTGCACACACGTGCACTTGTATTTTCACAGGTGACTGGACAGTCTTTTTGTTGTGTGAAATAATGGCAGAGCTGCTTCAGCCCTAGTATTTCAGATTTTGTAAGGGAAGATCTGATTATTTAAACTGTGTGATGGCTCTGGCTCTAAGTTTGTTTGCAATTTACTTGAAATATAGGCCACATCAATATTTTTCAAAAGAGGACACAGAAATAGTTTTGTTCTAATTTAATCTGTTACTGAAACATAGTTTTAAATAGAGATCTTGTAGATTACAAAAATTATGACTTTCAGTATGCAAAGGTCATGAATTCATTGACTACTGAATGTTTTTAAGATTACACAGAGAAATACAAAGTGTGAACTTATCATTGCTACTATCTATGCCAACACATAAGAAAAAGATAGACCTTGCATCAAAGCATTTAATTTTCTTTTTATAATTGCAATAAAATTAATTGATTCTCCTAAGTTTCAGGCTAGCAGACTTAGTTGTGCATTTGATATGTAGCATCATTGACTTAATTGAATTTAAAAAAAAGACTGAGAAGTGTAGCAATTAAAAATATTGCCATGCTAGTAGCAATTTTCTGAATGCCTACCTAGCATTCTTATTTTTAAGCAATGCTATATTTAGAAGGACATTTCATTCTTTCAGAAGAGAAATGAATCTATCAGGATGAGGACTATTATGTAGGAATATTAAATATTCACATATTTTGTACTACTTGGTTGCTAATATTAGCCCAGTATTCATTAGGAACTACATTCTACTATTGGTTAGAATTTTTTTCTCTTGGATTGCTATAACTGTCATCTTTGATCTGCATTGTATTGAAAAATAAAACAACTGTCCCCTTTCTTATGTGTCCCCTCTAGAATGCTGGTAAAAATTACTACAAAATTACTAAAAATTACTACAAAATATTGCAAAAGCAATATTTTAACACGTTAACATGTGTAATATCCCCAAATGACTGTGATGGTGCTCCTTTCATAATCAAAGCCCACTCTTCTGGAAAGATTTGCTACCCCCAAATCTGAATAAATTATACTTTTTAAAAATGTCATATTCATTAAGAAGCCCGTAATTTTATTACAACTTTGTTTTGAACATTTTCCTATCAACGTCAGACACACATTTCTGGAGGATATAGTGAGCTTTTACCTTTTCACAGGTTAATATTCAGACTGTTTCAGTGGCTGGTTAAAAATTTCCAGTGCCTGACTGTCCGGTGACTCCATTACTGGTTTGTAGTACTGCTGCCTAGAATATCTGTGTTAGTGTAAAATAAAATACCAAAAGGTCTTTCCTCCTAATGCTATATGTAAAGAAGGAGCACTTACATTAGATGTTTCTCTCTCTAGAAAATGAGGATAGAACTTCTGTAGAGATCCATGTGAGATGATAATGGACTTATTCTGAAAAATAAAAGATATTGTGAGAGACATGTTCATGTTTAGCGAGAATTTTTTTCCACACAAGAAGTTATATATTTCTTCCAGTGCTCCAAGTAAGTTTTAAATTAAGTAAATTCTAGTTTAATATTTTTATTTTACTTTCATTTAAGTTATACAAGATAGGATTTTCCAATTTTTTTCATTTAAATCCATTTTGTATATAAAAGTATTCTGGGAGATAATAATTTAAGTCTGTCAGTTCTTTGTATTTTAATACAGACTTATTTGAAGTTGTTCACTTCCCCCAACTCATTTTTATGGATGAAGCTCATAAGAAAATATTTAGTTTAGACCCTCTCACTGGCAAATAAAACACTTCATGGCTTCCTTGTTTGCTTTCTTGAAAATTTTGTTTCCATAATGAAACAATAGAGCTGAATTTTGGTTTAACTTGAATTCTTTTATTCTGTTACAAGTCTACTAATGTCATTAGATCGCTTCTGATTTAATCTTACTGTGAAAGAAAAGAAATTACATCCATCATTTCTCATCATTTATGTCAAAGCCTATAAGGGCCATGTGGGAGTGAGAGACTGCAGACAACCTTGCTCCAGCCCTGTAGAATTTAAGCCATGAATTTGTACTTCCTGAACTGTCTTTGCTGCCAGAGGAAGAGTGAAGAGAACAGCAGTCTGAAGTGAGGTGTAGTGCCCATCCTGGTGAAATCTTGAAACAAATGAAAACACAGTCTGTCACACTGGAATTGTATTCTTTGGTTTTGTAAGATTTTTTGCCTTCTTACTTGATAAAAAGGATACTTATTTTATTTTCATGTTCACTGTACAGGCTTCCAAATTTCCTGTTAGCAGTAAATTAACATTTACTGTTACCACTGCTTGAGCAGAAGGTGCATGTAGTGGAAGCATGGATTGTAGATTGACTCCTAATATTTTGCTGATGTCTTTATTTTTCTTACACAGTAAGGTGTTTTCTGGTAATTTCTGTAAACATTGATACTATTTTCCCCTCTAAGAAGTGGATAAACATCATAATACCTCGCGTTCCACCAAATGTAGATGAATAGATAAATGCAGAAGATAAATGCAGAAAATTGAGACACCTTGTCCAGAAATATCCTAGCAAGAGAGTAAAATAAGTTATCCATTATAACTATTGAAATTAATCCAGCTATTCACTGTACCTGTAAAAGGTGAAGAAGTTAGCAAGCCTTGTAGTATCAGCACTTAATGGTTTTCACTGTTGGTTCTAGAGTATGCTCCTTTTTTTTTTTTTAAACTTATTTAGTTGATTAACCTCATAGATCTTTGACTACTCTGTTACCTCTGGATATTTTTGTGTAACATCAATTTGTGCAATACACACAGTATAAAGGTTCACATTTTAATAAACTGAAATGAGTGTATGTTTCACAAACATTATAAAGCTTTGGGTTAAAGTTCAAGAATAATCACGTGTAGCAAGTATTCTGCTTACAGTAATAAAAAGTGAAGGAGCAGAAGGAAATTGCAAATTGATATTTTCACTTATGACATCAGCTTTTATGTAGGTACAGCTTTAGGTTTTTGTTTGTTTGCAGTAGATGAATGGAGGAGAGTAGGGCTTTCAGTGTTTCTTGTTCTCTCTCTTTACAGACAGGTAACTCACCTTTAAGAGCACACACACTATTTAAGTTACATGAATCAATTTTTATACAACTGTTTCTGGCAATAAAAAAATATGAAGAATGTTTCTGATTTAAAGCTAAAATAAAGCTTTTTCAATGATAAAGTACAAAGTAGAAGTTACAAATGCACTTGACTGTTACTAAAAATCTGAAATACCCTCTGTGTGTGTGTACATATGATTTTAATAAAAAATACAACTATTTTTGAAAAATAAATAATAGCTACTCAATATCCCTTGGGGTCTCATTAAGAAAATCTTTCTGATCCAAAGTTTTTTACCATGTTACAATATAAAACGCCTTAACACTATTTTATCTGCAGTAGACAATATGTAAATATAGCTGTCGTATTGCCTAGAATGATCTTTGTCCCTGCAGCTTTCTACTAGCTCTTTTTGGTGGAAAATCCCTATATTTCTGTTGCTAAAGAAATGGGTGCTAACAAAATTATCTCCTGTCCTGATAAATTCATCCAGTTTGGTCCAGTAACATCAAAGTAAAGAAATTCTAAAAGGACATATTTAATTAATGTTATTTCTAAGAGCTGGCATCTGATAGTTGAAGGGTTTTTTTTGTGCTGTCAGCTGCACCATTTCCAACTGAAGTACTGTTTTTAATTTGCTTCTGACAGACAGCCGTGCCAGTCAAAATGCGTGAGCCTGGTTCCTATCAGTTTCTGTTCATTTGCTTATTCACTTCCTTGCTTTGCTGCAACCTACTTGTGCTTTCTCAATCTGTCAGATACATTTAAAGGAAGTTGTAGTCTACATTTCTACCCTAGTTTTGTTTCCCCATATTTCTTTATTTTAACAATCTGTTTTATCCAGTTTTAGTTAGAGCAGATTGATCTACATTCTTTGGAGGATGGATAGATTGAGTCAAGGTGCTTGTAAGAATGACACCAAAATGCTGAATGTATAGTGAAATCACCAGCCCTGTTTCTGCCCGTACTGAAGAGGAATACAAAGCTTTTTTCCGGACTGCTGCTTTCTATCTCCAGCAGCTATGTGGGTGTTTCCTGGGAAGAGGTGGAGAGGGAATTGACCTTAACATTTGTTAGCAAGTTTTGGAATTGTCTGCACTCTCACAAAGAAGGAAGTGATTAGAAACAAGAACGAGTCTGATTTAGATTATCCTTTTGCACTTCCAAAATACATTTTTACTGCCTTGAACAAATGTTGCCCCTGAAGCAGCACAAGTAGGTTTTGTTCCTTTCCTTGGGCTTTTGGTAAAAATAGAGCAAAAGCGCATCATCCACGAGACTCGTATCTTAGTGTGCTCTTCTTTGTCTCTCTCTTTCTGCTTCTTTTATTTTCTGTCCTTGAGGAAGGATGTTATTACTGCAAAAGTTTTCACTGGGAAGTCTAGTGGTTGAAAAATAGATAAAGTTGCAAAACTTGTGTTTCAGATAGAATAGTATTCTCTACTGAGTACTGAGAATCCAAGAGCTTCTCAGAACACATTTCCCAGTATCTGCAGCATGGTACATGTTCCATGTTCTCTGGATTCAGATATGCATCTCAACTTCGAGGTATTACTCCATAATAGCACAAAATTAAAGTGTATACCAAGTCTCTCCAGGTTTCCTGTGTCTTGGTTTCCACAAAAAGGAAGCATCTCTGTGACAGTTACAGTATACTATAAAGAACAGCTGATCACAGAGGTGAGGATATCTGAGTCCTGATGCACGACAAAAGATTTGTTTAGGTTTACCTTCGGTCCCCTCCTGAATTCCATTACCTGCAGGGTGCATGGCATTGTAGTATCTACTACCCATGTAATATAGCAGTATCTACTGCAGCAGAACCTGTAGCTTGCCCTGCAGTCATGTTTCTAACTGTAGTGTGTGGTGATGTGGGTTCTCCCAGGTTATTCTTGTTTCTTGTTGGACATGGAGGTTGCTGAATTTTATACAAGTTATGTTTTCTTATATTTTTTAGGAAAAGTTGAAATACTCTGATGAGAAAATGGTTAAAGCATGAAAAAAAAAGGTGACATTGTCCTCATTTAAAACCAGAAAGTTCAGCCTCCTGCATGCTTAAGATTTTAAAAAGACTGTTTTGCCAACAGTACAACTGTGCTGCCAGGAGAAATGTGGAATCCAGTATAACCCCATGACAGTGCACTTGATAATCATTTCACTCTTAATAATGTAATCCGTCCATTGTAATGAAGCAATTAGCTTGCTCTGCCCCTAGCTGTAATCTAAGAGCGAATAACGACATTTATTCTTGTTTCAGCAGTTTTGCTGTTGAGTACTATTAGGTGGGGTTCATTTGACCTGTCCTTTCAGGCCTTTTACATTGCAGGAAAAAAATGTTTTTATATGTCAGGAAATCTGTTGCAAGGACATTTATGATAGATGAATTTAGTTTGCTGTCATA
The DNA here is from genome assembly GCA_013398275.1 of Promerops cafer. Classification (NCBI taxonomy): domain Eukaryota; kingdom Metazoa; phylum Chordata; class Aves; order Passeriformes; family Nectariniidae; genus Promerops; species Promerops cafer. Next base: position 1,750,443 of record VZSE01014220.1, on the reverse strand, counting down.
AATTTCCTTGGTTCAGAAATAAAGGTAATATAACATTGCAGGAAATAAAACGGAAAAAAATAAAGAAAAAAAGGGCAAGGAAAGGAGAAACCACAGCTGCTATTAGTTCCTCAGGTTTCATTTGAAGTGATCAAAGAAGTGGTCTGTGACAAAGTATTACTCATTCCTGATCTCATCAGTGAGCCTTGGAAGCTTCCATGCATTTTTCAATTTCTTTTATGGTCTAACACTCAATTTCAATATATACTATTTTTCTAAGTCTGTCTGCTTAAAATAGGAATGAGAATTCATTGTATACTTTTTAAATGGGATAAACACAAGATTTTATTTGATGTGTAATATTTAAGGATAAAGTATGTGAGTATGTCTATTTTGACTTCACAAGAATTTGGTAGCACTTGTTTTCTTTCTCATATTTTTTTTATTTCCCCTGCTGTGCTTATTCCTTGTAAGAGCTTTTCATGATAAAGGTAGATTTTCTTTAGTGCAGCTGTTACACCACTCCTACAGTGACAAGGAATTCAGATATGGCATTCAGGAGATGTCAGGAGAAGGAGGGCAGGAGGAAGAGTGTTTGGGTTTTGTTCAGTGCAACCATGGAAAGGCAGTTCCAGGTAGCAAGTGGCATTAGGAAGTTTTTGAGAGGAGAAAGCACCTTTCTTTTGTGTAGAGTTTTCAAGGTTTTATTTATCTTCAAATTCTACCAACAGATTTTTCTACTGCAGTGTATTGTGCATGTTCTTCTAAGCTCATTGGGATCTTTTCACATCCCCAGTAAGGTCTTGATGTACTTAAGGCTTCATTAGACCTTCTCAACTTTTTTAGGAATTTGCATGTTCACTGAAGTAACGAAAGATTATTTTCAATTTTTGCCAGGATTTTTTTTGACAGAACTTTTCATGTGATGCTAAAAGCCAGACAGGTTTTGATATCTGGATTCTGATGGAAGAAGCCTGAATTTCTGCCAGGTCCTTTCCCAGCTCTTTGGCAGCCTCACTGGCGGGCTGGTGGGAAGCCATATTCTGCATCCTTTGACTTGTTCAGTCCCTGGTTCTTCAGTAACAGAGACAGCTGGAGCTTCCAGGACCCTGAATTCTGGGCAGCATTTCAGGCAGCTTTCTGCAAAACCTGAACTCCTGATTAAAGTGGGTCAAAAAAAAGTAATTCCAGTTTGTAGAAAAATTCTAAGTACATGGTATTCATTCTTCCATAAAACAGAATCACTGCTAGGTGTGAACCTTGTATATTCCTTTCCTTATGTGAATTTTGAATGCTCTCCTCTCTGGATTTTTTTTGGTATCTCAGATGAATGTAATACCTTTCTCTCATTTACCTTTCTCTTTTCTGTCAGTGACAGAACAATGTTTATGGTTAAAGAGTACTTTCACAAATGAAATATTGAAATGTTAAGAAGGTATGATCTTACATGTTTTTCAGGTAAGACAAAAATTTCAGCCCAGTTAGTCTATACAGCGAGAGATTATTATTAAGTTTGACTGCCTCTCTCTTTACTGGGGACTGAAGTCTCTGAAATAACCACTGAAACTGCATAAACAAAGTTTTCATCCTGAATAGGCATAATATGTTAAATTGGTTTTGTTCTATTGTTTGATTAAAATCAACCAATGCTTCATTTTTATATTAATCTGGCAGCATAGTGGGCTAAACCTCTGCTATGAAAAATTTGATATTGTCTATACCATATAGTATTTAAATATACTTTTCTGTGTATTCAACACGGAAAACAAACAAAATGTACTTCTGATTATTGTTATCACTTAACAAGTAGCCTTCTGTTGTCTAATTTAGAACAAGAAACTTCTTTAACTCCTCAGAAAACTAAATTAGTCTCATCTATATAGAATAGTAGAGAACAAATTTAATTGCCTACCTTTCCTTATTTTTCCTTGTCTAATTTATATATCTAGCATTTGAGGGCAGCTCACAGGAGTTTTTATTATTTTAGATGTTCATGACTACTCTGGGTTATGCTAAAATTTGTAGTAACCATTTGCCTTTAAGTTTTTTTTTTTAGACATAACTGTGATTGGCATTCCCCAAAGGATCTAATCTTAAATAAGCTTCTGCTTTCATTAATTTTTGGACAATCCAGAAGAGAGCTCATGCTGAAAACATACAAAGAGGCAAGAATAAAAATTTATAAATTAAATAGGAGAATAGTAATCAGAACTAACATAAATTTCAACCTTAAATTTATTTGAAGGCTGAATCCTTGTTCATCAGTTTCTTTAAATATTATTGAGACAAAGTACTGAGACACATGGTGGGTTTTTTTCTTTTTCCATTTATCATCATATATTCAAAGACATTAAGATAAAAAGATGATGTAGTTTTATACTTTCACCTGTTAGGGTGATTTTTTTTTGTTTCCCCTTTTTAAAAGTTTTTTGTTTGTTTGTTTGTTTGTTCACTGTCACCACCAGAATTTGAAAAATTTTAAAACAGTTTTCTAAAAAAGGTTAGGGCCAGAGAATTACACCCTTCTGTTTCCTGGTTTATAACTTCCTCTGCTGTCTGAATTTCATGTTGGGCTATTCTCCCAGGACTACTTTAGTGCAGCAGTTCCACACACTCAGACAGCTGCCCTTTTAGTCAGGGGTTGCTCTCTGAAAAAAGAATAGGTAGCTGCACGAGAAGGGGCAAAAGAATAAGAGAATAAGGGGAAGATATCTGAGGTATTCACAGATAAACAGTTTGGAGAAAAATGAACTATCTTTGTACCTTTGTATCTTTGTATCTTCTGTACTATCTTTAGAATTTTTTCCAAATGATGAAGAGCAAGTGTTCTGGTCAGAAAAATGCTTTGTAAGATACTGAGGGTGTGGTCTTACTCCTATAGGATAAGAATAAATTACAGTCTACTGACTCTTTCCACTGAGGAAATTATCACAACATCCTAAAAACTTGGAAGATTTTATTTTCATATTTTTTCCCTGAGTTTATTAAACGTTCCAAGTGAGAAATCTTGAAGCTTGACTTGTGGGTAAAGCAAAGTGCTCACCTACACTTGGAAGAATATAACAAATTCCCTCTGTTTTTCGCCATTCTTGCTTCAAGCCTAAGTGACTTTATGGCATGCTTTTCCAGAATTGTGTTTATTCCTTGTTTCAGGCTACACATGCAAATCTGCATGAAAGGTTGGAGTGCTGTGGTGCTGTTGCCAGACTGTTACATATAGAAGTAATTTTCTTGGAAAAAAAGTGGGTTTTTTTTCTGAAATCCTTGAAACTGAGGAGGAATTTTTTTATTATCTTGGAATTAATTTGGGGAGTGATGATCAGGTTTGATGTTCTGAAAGTGTTTGTCTTTGATCTCTTTACCTAATATCCCTGGCAGACTGAAAACAAACAAAGAAATTTTGGATCAAACTGGACTTTTCACCTTTCAGCCTGGCACTTATTTCACATCTGGAACTCCTTGCTCATTCTAAATAGGAGATGGATTTTCTGGGAAGGGTTATGTGTCCTTATGGTGTCTTCTATGATGGAAAGTCTGTCAAGAAGATTTTCCAGGCTTCTGTCTGGACTAAAATATAGTGATGGAACTGAAATAATGTTCTTTCTGTCCTTCAGAATTTTTGGTTATTTAAATTCCTGTTTTTTCTTCAGTTTCTATTATAAAATGGCATGCCAACCAAAAAGTCTGAAGTAGTAAATGTCAGAAGATTAGGCTGAACAAGGAGGCATTTGGAGAATTCTGAATAAGTAAAAGATTTGAAACTTGTGTCCTTTTTTGTTGCAATGAAGTGGGAGATTGCCTTGAGGTGGGGGTTGTGCCTTTTCTCCCAGCAGCTACAGATAGGACAAGGGAAAATGGCCTCAAGTTGCACCAGACGAGGTTCAATTTGGATATTATCATGATGTGATTTAGTGTGTATGGTGGTATTCAGTCCAAGGTTGAACTTGATGATCTTGGAGGTGTTTTACAACTCTAATGATTCTGTGATTCCACTGTTTCGGAAAGGAGGTTGTTCTCCTCCAAATACAAGTTTGAAGGTAATAGAAGAGCAGTAGGAAATCTCTGGCTTTCCACCAAAAACCTTTGCAGAGTCTTGTCTCTGCCCATTCCAGGAAGAGAATGAACAAATTGAGGATATCCGATCATTATCAAATGCTAGCATAATAAAGTGTTTATAGGCTTACATTTTGAGAACATCTATTGAAATCAGGATTTCTATGTTCGTCTGGTGTCTTCTATTTCTTCTATAGAACATTTAGAAGAGAGACCACCCAAAAGCTTCTTGGTCATAACCATCTACAAGAAATATTTTGTGCTATGTTATGCACAAATATTTTAAAGAACTTCTCAGAACATAGACTTTTAGAGAAGTTTTTGGTTTTTATTTGTTTTGTTTTGTTGTGTTTCGAAGTGGCATAGATCAGAAAGTCTGTTGTAATATGACCATGTAAAATCACGAAGCATGTTTTATAATTTTTTTATTATTTGCTATAGCTATGCCTATATTTAGCCCATTTTCACCTGTTTGCTTTTTGTTACATTATTGTTCTAAAGCTCAACTGGCATATTATTGCCAGTCATGTTTGAATGACTCTGTGGGTCTTTCCAAAATGCTATTTTGCCACTTCTGGGATCCCTGTGGAACTAGCTTCACTTCTAAGTTCTAGCCTTGAGAGACTGGGTGTGTTGTCTTACCTCTGTCTGGTTACAGAACCAGAAAGGCCTTTCTGTTTGCCAAATGCACAGTGTGGGACATCTGCTTTCATGGGCTTGTAATACGTGTAAAAAACTAAGCTATTAATTTTTCCTCAATTGCTAAAATATCTGGAGATTTTAAATTGTCCATTCATGAAGCTCATGTGTCTCAGGAACACCAGGAGTTTCAGTTCCTAATTTTTATAAGTAATTATTTTCCAAGCTAAAGGTATAAGATGATAGAGAAAGCAGTCACATTTGCTAGTGTGCACTCCCAAGACAGCTGTCACAGCTAGGAATTTGGTTTAGGATTTCTAGGAGTGTGTTAAAAAAAAATATATGAAAAGGGATATAGTTAAATCGGAGATTGAAAAATCTAAGGGGAAAGCTGTAGGCCTTTGTTTTGAGGAGCAAGATACCAAAGAAATGTTATGGCATCTCTCAAACTTTGCAGGATATGCTATGGTAAAGGACATAAAAGAAGCTAGTGTGGATGAGATTCAAAAAATTAATTCATGGGGCAAAACAGTCACAGATATGTAAATGCATGCTGAGAAAAAGTTTGCTAATTCTAGACTGCTATTTTCACTTCCTGCGGTGCTTTACAAGATGGCACTACAGCTGAAGGGGTTTCTAACCCAATTATGGCTGGTAATGCCTATCAACAGATCTCTTTTCTGGGCACGAGTCATGTAGTTTGCAATATCATTTGGTGTCAGGTCTGTAACAGTAGGCCCTTTTGTTCCCCTGGTTGGTGAGGAATAGAATTAAAAATAATGTGAAACCCTTGAATGAAGCTGGGAATATAGATATCTGTTTATGATTTTGAAACACATAGTGTATTCATAGTGGGATGTTATTTGCTATGGCATGATGTTTTATTCAAGAGAAATGTTATAGAATATAACAGATGTATTGGGGCAGAAATTGGGGTTTTGCAGAAGAATCATATATGACTTTTTCAATGTTTTTCTAGTTTTTCTGTAAGAGTTGGAATGAAATATCATTTGGTCCATCTTGACAGTTAATGAGGCTGATCTACACTGGTGTTACAGTTCACTGCAGAATGGAGATTGATCTGGATTACCCTGTGGATTGTAAATCTCCTAATTTTTTGTAATAAATGCCTTGTTTTGCCTCACCTTCTCAATAATGCAAAAGACAGACAAAATAATTTTATTTGTGAATGACAGACTGAAAGATTAATATGTACAATGACAGACTAAATGATTAAAATGTACAAACTACCAAACTGGTTCCCTACACCCGTATACAGGCTGATATCTTTGACAGGGGCTAGGCATAAATATGTAAGAAAGAATATCTCACCAGGCAGTTTTATAGCCTTTCTTGCTCTATATGAAAACAAATCCACCTTGACCAAATTAATTGTGTTTAAATAGAATTTTCTACATGTCCCTTGAACCGTTTGGTTTTACAGTTTAGATATTTTCAGTTTATCTCAGTTTGATCTTGGGTTCTTAAAAGTACCATGCATAGATTTTTTTATGAAATATGAAATCATTCTCTGGTTCTGATCACCCTTACTGTCCTTCTTGTTAATTTTTTAAAATAAATTTTCTTCTTTCTGTGGGGTGGTAAATATAACTGAAAGGTTAAAGATATGAGAATACCACATATTTATCAAGTAATATAGTAGTATATTGTCTTTCATAATAAACTCCAAAGTTACTGCTTTTGCTTTTCTTGATTACTACTAGAAGCTGATTTTTTTTTTTTCCTGAATCATAATAGCTAATTTATCAGAGAATTTTATATCTGTTGCTAGGGTTATTTTTGTCATGTGCATTACTTTTTACATACCCACACTGACTGTTATCTAGCATTTTGTTTTAAGATTACAGCAAGTCTGTACCATTGGGGAATCCTTTCACTGAAGTTTATATGTTCACACTTGCCTTGTGTTTGGATGACAATATTCAGGCATTGAGAACTGCTCTTTTGAAATGAGAATGTACTAAATATAGGATTAAACACATATATTTAATTTAAAACTTTGTAATGCTCCCTATGAAGGTTTTCTCAGATTTTTCTTGTCCTAAGTACAGTCCAGATGAGGAATTCCTGTAGTTTGACTTTATTAAATTGATAAGATCTGAAGTAGGTTTGAATATAAATGTTACTCACTTGCCTTCTAATGCTCCAGTTACGGAACTTAAATATTTTTGGACCTCAAAACTACAAAACAGCATTTGCTTATTAGTGTTAGACTGTAATAGTTATATATGCAAATGTAAGGGAAATTCTGAAAAATGTGGTCTAAACATAAATATGACTTTATGCAGTAAAACTTAGCCCTTTTTTTGTTTAGAATTTTTGTAAAGTATTTGGTTTGCCTTAAAAAGAGCAAAGCTGTACTAAGTGGAACAATTTAGAGAATATAGACATATGTGTATATGGTCATAGTACAAAATTTATTTACTTAGCTGGAAATCCTGTTAAAATGATATATGTGACTACAATTTAGATAACAGAACAGATGGAGTGCTGTTCTTTTCAGGTTAAGGTTTTAAAATTTATTTAATATCCATTTTCATCTCTGGATTTTTGTGGATTTTTAATTTTTTTTTTTTTATTGGTTGGTTGGTTGGTTGGTTTGTTTTGGTAACATTTAGAAAATTTGGCATCACACTGCTTTCTGATAGATTTGGGAAGATTATAATGTACTTACTGTGTTGCATTTGCACTGTATTCTGTGAGATCAGTGCTTGCAAAATGTACAAGGCTCTTAGAAGCCAGAGGATTCCACATAACACAGAAATACCTGTTGAAGACTATTCCTTAAGTCTCACCAGTATGTTTAAACATCTAAGGCACCATTACAGCTGACTCTTGAAAATGTAGATTTTTTGGGGGGTGGGTGGGTGGATGGGGGCATGTGTACTTAAAAATATCTGGAAGTGTTTGAGGAAAAAGGGAGAAATGCCAAGTTTCTACTGGTATACATATATTTAGTAACAAATTAAAATTTCATTGATTCTTCTGATTTTAAGAGGAAACATGATAATTATTCTTCATTCCTGTTCTTTTAGTATTTATGGAATGAATGGAAGATGAATCCCTAGACAGGATGGTTGATGCTTAGGTCATCAGGTCCAAACCCTAGCTCTCAGTCAAGCAGTCTTAATAGCCTCTTTCATAACTATTTTATTGGTAGAGCTTGGTTAGTTTAGCTGTATTTTGCTCTCACTATTCTTACTTGAAGATATACTAGTATACCATTCTCTTTACAGCTAGAAGCCATCTTCTAATTTCCTGCTTAAACCAGTCCCAGACAATTTATGCCTGTTCTTTATTTTTTTTCTTCTTTCTCTGATATTTGGCTGTACTTTTACTCCAACTTTTTATTTCTTATTTTACTACAATTCAGATGTCTCCTCCGATTTCTTAAATTATGCTCTGTATCCGCTAATCATCCTCCTAACTTTCCAGGTGTAAGTTCATTTTTCCTGAAGATGGATAAACAGGACTGTGTGTAGTGTTCAAGGCAAAGTTTTTACAGGACCACTGTGTTGGCACTTTTACCATAGGTAGCTGGACTAGTTCTTTCTCTTCAGTTGCTCTCCTCTTTTATTCTGCAAATTATTTGCCATTCCTATTTGTTCTGTGGTATGAATGACTTTCGTACATTGGCTTCTCAAAGACTTGATCTTGTACTGGCTGTACAACTGGCTGTACAACTGGCTGTAGCACTTTGAGAAGGAACTAGGAGCATGGAGACTAAATGGGCTTGTATACCAGCAGCACACCTAATCACAGATATATTTGATGTTAATGAGTTGTGTGACCTCCCTGCTCCACTGAGTAGAGGGCAAGGCCTAGGAGCAAAGCTGGGGGTCAGCATTACAATTCCTTACATGACCCTCAGTGACAGAGTTTATAGAGTAATGAATGGTTTGGGTTGGAAGGGACCTTCAAAATCATCTTGTTCCAACCCCCTTGCCAAGAGCTGGGGTGCCACCTGCTACATGAGGTTGTCCAGGGCCCCATCAAACCTCACCTTGAACAACTGCAAGAGTGGGGCATCTCTAATTTCTCTGGGCAACCTGTTCCTGTGCCTCACCACTCATACACTAAAGAACTTCTTCCTAACATATTTTCTAAATATTTCTTTTACTTTAAAACTGTTTCCCCTTGTCTTACCACTATCTACCTGTGCAAAAAGTTGCTCTCCTTGCTTTACAAACTTTCTTTAATACCGAAAGGCTGCGATGGGGTCTTCCTGGATCCTTCTCTTCTTCAGGCTGAGCAATCCAAACTCTCTCAGCCTGTCTTCATACGAGAAGTTCTCCATCCATCTAATAATCTTTGTGGCCCTCCTCTGGACTTGCTCCAGCAGGTCCATATCAACAATAGTTATGACTGAGGAAACAGTTATTTCCTTTTAGTTTGTGATTCTGTAGTTCCCAAACCCATGAAATTCAACAAGTCCAGGTGCAAGATCCTGCCTCTGGGTCAGGGAAACGCCATGCAAAGGTGCAGACTGGGCAGGGAATAGATTGAGAGAAACTGTGAGGAGACTCTGAGGTGTTGCTGCATGGAAAGCTGGACACAACCTGGGAATGTGTTGTTGCAGAGAAGAAAGCCAACTGTATCCTGGGCTGCGACTAAAGAAATGTGGCCAGCAGGTCAAGGAAGGTGATGCAATACCTCTACTCCTGTCTTGTGAGATCCCTCTTGGAGCAGGGCAACCACTTCTGGGGTCCCCAACATATGAAGGACATGGACATACTGGGCCGAGTCCAGGGAATGGCCACAGAGATGCTCAGAGGGCTGGAGCACCTCTGGAGCCTAAAGACAGGCTGAAAGTTTTGGGGTAGTTCAAACTGGAGAAAGCTCCGGGGACACCTTATAGAACCTTCCAGTATCTGAATGAGGCTTGTAAAAAGGAGGGAGAAGGACATTTTACAAAGGCATGTAGTGACAGGACAAGGGAGAATGGCTCTAAACTGAAAGAGGGCAGGTTTAGATTGTATATTAAGATGAAATTCTTTACTGTATGAGAGGTGAGACACTGGAATAGGTTGCCCACAAAACCTGTGAATGCCCCATACCTGGAAGAGTTGAAGGCCAGGCTGGTTGGGGTTTTGAGCAACCTGGTCTGGTGCAAGGTGTCCCTGCCCATGAGTGATTTTGATCATGTCTCAAGAACTTTGTTATCCTTGGTGACTTATGTTCAGCATACTCGTCTTCAGACCTATATACTTTCCTCAGAAATCCAAATAAATGAGGCACATCCTGGATGCCATATCTTTAAGTTGGAACAACTTATCTTAGTTTTGATCCTCTTCTTTGTTTTTGTTTTTTGTTTTGTTTACTTATTTTTTCCTGTGTTTGCTTTATTTACTTACATTTTATTTACTCTTTTTTCCTTTCCTGTCTGTTCATAATCAGTGGGAAAGTTAATTTCTTATAACTTTTTCCTGGACTTTATTTTCTTCACAAATCTGCTTCTTAAAGAAGTGCTCTGGCTTCTGGCCTTGCTTGGCATGCATTATAGCATCCTTCTGTCAGACAGCCATTCTTACCTTCTTGGATGTGTGTCTGGGAGAAGACATGTTTGGAAGAATTCAGTGATTGCCAGAAGTTTGAGCTCAGAAATAGGAAGGAACTGCAAAAATGTCTCAAAACTACTTGTCTGAGAGTTTCAGTAGAGATTTTCCACTCTGGCAGCTTAGGTCAGAATGGAAATTAATTCATTAATTAGAATGTCATATGGGCTTCTCTCTGGACTTATGCTTGAACAAGTGAGGAATTCTCAAAATTAGTCTAATACCTAGTGTGTTTCATCCACAGAATTAGTCTTTAGAGCATATTTTTGACCCTGTTATCATGCTCTTTCCCACTGCACATAGTCATTAGCAGATGCTCTTCCTCTTACGCTTTGGCGGGTTGACCCTGGCCAGCAGCTAAACACAGCTGCTCACTCCTTCCCCTCTCCTGTGGAATGGGGGAAAAATAAAAGAAAGGCATAAAAATTTGTGGATCAAGATAAAGGCAGTTTAATAGATGAAGCAAAAGCTATACTTGCAAGCAAAGTACAAGAATTTATTCACTGCTTTCCACTGGCAGCCAGATATTTAACTAATTTCTGGTAAGGTTGGCCTCAGAGTGTAACCCTTTCTCTGCTTCCATGACTTTCCCTGCTTCCAGGTCCCTTTCTTGAGTTTTTATTGCTCAGCAAAATATCATATGGTATGGAACATCCTTTTGATCAATAGGATCAGCTCTTCCAGCTGTGTGTTCTTCCAGTTTCTTGCCAACACCAGCTTACTTCTGGAGCAATAGACTGGGAAAAAGCCTTAGCACTATGCAAGCCCTGTTCAGGAATAAGCAGAATTCTGGTGTGTTATCAACAGTTTTAGTCACAAATGCAAAAAACCTCAGGACCATACAGGCTGCTGTGAAGAAAATTGACTCCATCCCAGCCAAATGAAGTACACCTGCAGAGATCCTATCAAAAAAACTTCACAGCAGGAACAGGAGAATAGGGGATTATTTGGAATCTAGCAGTGTTGTGTAGAACAAAGTTGTGCCTTTTACTTGTGACACACAGCTATTCAGACAGTTCAGAGATTGAAGAAACATCCCTTTGTTCTACTTCCCGTTCTCCAACAGTTCTTTTTTCCTTACTATACCCTGAGGTGACCTTTCTCTTCCATTCAGACATTGATAAATTATATAAGTGATGGTAGGTTCATTTGGTGCCCATGTGCTTCACTGTGTTTTATTCTCTAGCAATACAGTCATTCCTTCATCTCTGGACAAACACTTTTTTTTTTTTTGCTGGCTGCCATTTTTGCCTGAAATGTAGAATGAGTCTTATGGAAGATTATCCATATAGGCTTTTTCTCAATAAGATTTCGCTTAGAAAGGGATCCAAGATAAGTTCTAAAGTGTTTTTTCACTTAAGATAATTCTTCCTTCTTAAAATTGTATATAGTTCTGGAACTGAAACGTTGCTTCACATCTTGGATGTCACTTTCCATATGGGTTGTCTAGAATAATTTACATTTTATGTGTGCTAAACAAAACTATTTTGCCCTTCTGTCTCTGAATCAGAGGCAAAGAAAGACCCTCACAGTAAAGCATATAAAATTTTTTTACTGGTATGAAGGCACTAAGAATACAGAAAACCCACCAACTTTCTAATATATTTTCTAACTCTTCAGGTCCTCATTTTATAAATGGAAGTGAAGGTGTACTACATCAGGTTGCCTTGCACCAGTCCTCATAAGGATGGAACCTTTAGAATGACAACTCTGATCTCTGTTACAGGAGCTAATAAAGAATTAGCATTGACTGATCCTTGATTTCTCCTGAATGCATAGAAAGAGTATGATGGGATATGTTGCCAGTGACTGTCAACAGTATTAGCAGAGGAATGCTCTGGGTTGTGGGTTCTGCATTTAGCTGAGTTGGGAAATAAGTGTAACACATATTGGGATTTATAGAGGATTATAATGCATCTCCTGTAAGATGCCTGAACCCAGCAGGGAGCTCAGGAAAAAGAGTCTTTCTATTCTTATTTCAACTGTCTGGATCAAAACCTGATACGACTCACAGAAGCTCAGACCTACCATTATAGATATGGTTGTGTTCAGCCCAGGTTACAAGACTATCCTTGCAGATGAAATGTCTGGAGGATTTGGCTTCTAAAATATAAGAATTCTCTTTAGTATGTGTGATCTGAAGTTACTCTCAGAGTAACTTTTTTTTTTCTGGTTTCTGTATGATGTCCAACGGCACATCCTTTGTTAAATATTAAGGCCTTCCTCAAAAGATTGTTGCTCAATATATATATATATTTTAAAATAAAGCAGTTTGTTCTCTTGCAGCTTTGTTTATGTAAATAGAGACTATTATAGAGGTATTTAAAGAAAGAGTGAATTAAAACCTGTGATGTAGGATGTCAAGTCGAATGGTTGAAAAGTGACAAAGTTTTATGCAATTGAAAACAGTATTTTATAACAGGAAGTGCATGATCAATCTTGTCTATTAATAATGAAGAATATTTGTTAAACTAAACAGACCTGAATTAATTTGTGTGTATATACCTTTTTTTTCTCTTTTGAAATTATAATGTATTAATTTCGGTTTCTTACCATAGAAAAATAATTTAGGAGCAGGGCACAGATATTGCTAAAAAAAAAGTCCATTATCTACTCTGAAAACTCAATAAGATTAATTTTACCTTTGGTGGATGTAGGGACTGATGTTCTCTGTATAAAATACAGTATGTCTTTTGTACAGTGTTTGAGAGGAGAGGCTAAAGGCAACTGAGCATGGGGTTATGTTTGAAAAATGGCTAAGTGAAAATGACAGTATGGAGTTCCACGTACGTGTGGTTGAGTTTATCACCTTTAAGAAAGCAGGAAAAAGACAAAACAAAACCTCTGAAACAAAATCTTAGTGCTTTATGGTTGCTAGACTTTAAATCCTGGGAATTTTGAATTAAACTCATGGCTTTTTTCACTTATGTTCTTTATCATATGCAAATTCACATAGCAGGAAAAGGAATGTCAGTAAACAATTTTCCTAAAAGTGAATAGAAGTTAAAAGTAACATAAAACATAGCACAGTGAAAAATGAGGCAGTAAATTGAAATAGAATTTTTTTTATTGTCAGAACAATGCTGGATAAATTAGTGGAGGTGAAAAATTCATGAAAATGTACTTATTAATCTAGGAATGTGACTTAGAGAGAACATATTAAAACAGTAATTTTGACTTAAAAATAATTATACATTAATAACAAAAATGTTCCCTTTTTATGGTCTCTGACAACACTGGGAAAACTCTAGAACAACTCACAAGTGTAAAGGAAAAATTTTTTTCCTACTGCAAATATATTTGTGGGAGGTTGTCTGTGAATGTATATTTATAGTACAAACATGGTATGCCTTACATATTACAGAATTGAAATGTACATTCTTAAAAAGAGAATTGCAATTTGTTTTTAATTGGGCATTGAAGAAAACATTTTTCATAATGAAATTAGTTTTTATGGGGAATAGGTAGGATAGTACACTTAAATGTCTATTATAGACATTAATTCTGTATGTTTATATAAAATTTTCTTGTTTTATTAAGGAGAACAAAGCAAGAAAGAGTGCCAGATTTTTAAAGAATGCTAAGTGAGGCAGGTGTAATCAGATTTGAAGTTAAAAGAGCACCTAGCTTGATTGGTGTAAACATGGAATAAAATAATTGACTTGCTGACTCTTATTTTTAGAAAACATATCAGAGTTGCTCTCCACAGCAGCCTGTGCTTACAGAGGTTCTGTTTTACTTGGCATGTGCTCACGTGCGCACGTGGAATGTGGACCAGGAATGGTCATTCCCTATGGATGGCTCCTGGGTAGGGGGGCAGTGCTGTATCTCAGCTGTGATGCACAGCCTGTTTAAAGCACAGAAAGAACCAGTATGTCCAGCTAAATGTATTTCTAGATTTTCTTTCTGAGATTCTAAACAATCCTGAAATTTTATTGTAAAGTTTTTGCAGTGTATCAAGGTATAATTTTTCTGAGATGGAAACTTTTATTTGAAGGACTTAGCCTTCTGAAGCATATGTAATATTTATATAAATATTAAAAATTAAAAATTAAATAATATTACGCATTTAGTATTTACTCTTTCTTATATCAGTGTAAAAATAGATCATTTGAATACTTTATTAACATTGTAGTTGTTGGTTAAATGGAAGCCTTAAATAACTGTAGTTCATGGGCCTTTCTGTCTTTGCACAACACCAATAACTTCTACATCACAATGTAATTGATGGGAGGAATAAATTCCATTTCACTTTTTTGTTCATTAAATTGTGTCTATTTTCTGAAATAGAATTATGAAACCAATCATTTGCTGCTTGTTCTTCATTTAGCAAGGTGTGTTTCTGATGTGATGATGGTTACTCACCCTGTCTGTATATGCTATTACTAAACTCCCGAATATTGGATTACTTTCCCCTGTCTTTTTTTTTTCTGTTTAGTGATTGAAAATTGTGATTTGGTGTAGGAGGGGTCATGCTGTCTTATACTTCATACAACATTTAACACTTGGGAGGCTGCCAGAGCTCAGGTTAATAGTAATAATAGCAGTAATAGTAATAGTAATAGTATTAGTAGTAGTAGTAGTAGTAGTAGTAGTAGTAGTAGTAGTAGTAGTAGTAGTAGTAGTAGACTAGCTGAGCTGCGACAGAGGAGTGATATTGTCAGTTTTGAGGGGATAAATTGGTTTAGCAAATAATTTAACAGAAGAGCAGAGCATGACGCCTTGGCCTGGAGTATCTGGTACTCGCTGTTGTACTCGGCGCTGGCTCATGGGGGTGCTCCAGTCATGAGTCTGGGCCTCTGGAGGAGGGTTCTCACCGGGTGCCAATGGGAGGTGAAATGAAAGAGGAAGTAAGAGGCAAAGAAGAGATAGGTTATAAGTCTTTCCTCAAAGTTTTTTCTGTGATTTATGAATAGCTATTTGAGATGCCTTTTATGAAAATTTTGGACTGTCTGGGATATTTCTTATGATCAGTCCAAGGAATGCTTGTTTCTGATGCTTTGGTTAGTAGGTCGCAGGAGATGAAGGGATGCAAATAGTCCTTCTAGCAAATGATGACTAAAGATGTAATCCAACATAGCCCATTCTTCATTTGGTATTTTCCCATCATTTAAGGCTAGTTTCTGATCTTCTGTTTAGTTTACCATGCATCATTAACACATAGTCCTTTGGTGATAGAAGTATATTTTGAAATAAAAGTTTTTTTCAGTTTCTAACTTACTTTTTCTGCGTATTGTATCTTTTCCTGTCAGTATTAATTGTTCTAAGACAGTTGAAATTTTAAGAGTCCTTATAGTAATTCAACATGCAAGACTTTATTGCAGAAGTAGGATTCCTTCTTGTTCAGCATCTTCATGTCTGGAGTTGATTAGGAATGAAGCACAGTGACAGAACAGCTGAGACTTCAAGAGCACAGTTCAATACAATAACCTAACTGGTTATTTTAAATTGAAATTTAGGTCTTCAAATCCTGTCAGATTCACATGTACACTACTCTTACACCTAGAATTTTTTTTTGTATTTTTTTACTCTACAGTTATCATTTTATCAGTTGTCACATAAACCTTCTACTTAAGACAGAAAACTACATGCTTGCACTGGTGTAAGCAGACCTTTTCCACCCTTCAGAATTCCTTCTTTATATTTTTATACCAGTTAATATAAAAGAAGAACAAGAAAATGTATACATTAATTATATATAGTGTAATTATTACTTAATCAAGGTGGGGCTCAATTTTTTTGCTGATTTCTATTTTTTAAATGAAAAATTACAAAGCAAAAATACATTTTAGTGGAAATAAAAAAATTTGATAGAAATAAGTTAATTCTACCAAAATTTAGAGGGAAATAGTTGTACTGATTTATTTATTTAGGATAACTTTGAAATATTCTGCTTATCAGTGTCATTATTTCAAAGTACATTTCTATATTAAATTCATAGTGAAAGATCAGTATCTCTGTATGTCATAACTAAATCATCATGAAAATTAAGAATGACTTGCTGTTGTGGGAGAGAATTGAATTTTTTGTGCTTTACTTAAAAAAAAAAAATCACTATTGAAACAATAGTTATTGTTGGACATAGTTAAGATTTTTTTTCATGTGACACCTTAGGCTTCCTCTTCAGAAACAAATACAAAATTGCTGTCACTAGTCAGTTCTACTCAAAAATTGTCAAGCTGCTGTAAACTTAATTCAGCACGCATCCTAACATTTCGTAGTTAAAATGTTTGGTCATCGATTTTACAGCTATGAGAAGCTCCCCCTAAAGTGGTGTCATTATGACCATATGGTCTAACTTCTGTATAACAGATTGTAGAATTTTTGTAGTAGTCTGTGATAAAAACTTTGGCTATGAGAGCTAGTTAAAAATATATAGCTAATCTTCTATATCTTCACCTTATTTTTGGATAGTCAACTTCTTGGTTTGATTACTAGCAGAATTTGTGTCATTGTAAAACTAAAAAGAAATACTGATAAAAGTCAGTACTCATGCTTTTATCAATACACATCACATGATCTCTTGTCTTCCAAGTGTGTATTAGTGTAAGCTTTATTTTAAACATTTTTGGTCAATTGGAAAAGTCATGAAACACAATCTTTAAAAATTTATCCAGATCTCCTGAACATGTTTCATTTGCCTGCTTATTTTAATCCTTAGGTTTTAGCGACTTTTCATAGTGGGACAACTGTTGGAGCTCTAAGTCTCTTGTTTTGTATTAGAAAGGAAGATGTCTTTTATATATCAACTTATTGAAACACCTTAGATAAATTGTGTGAACTTCTGTGAACAGTCAAAGATGAAATGCCTGTTTGATATCCATGACATCAAGATGATGAATTTATCCCTTTTGTACAGTACGTTTTGAAAATAAAAATAATAAAAAAATGGAAGTAGCCAGTCCACGTGTTGTCAGTTATGGTGAATACTTTGCAAAGCAAATGTTAGGAATGTGGTTTAGTGGTGGACTTGACAGTGTTTGGTTAATGGTTGTACTGGATGATCTTAAAGGTCTTTTCCAACCTAAATGATTCTAGGAATGTTATCTTCACTTTGTCACATAGCGATAACTTGTTCTGTATTAAACAAAGAAGGATTGATGGCATCTGTTAGAACCCACCTGTCATGTTGCTGGATATAGTTATTTGTTAGATGTGTTTTGCTTTAGGTGAGAAAAATTACAGGAACTGTGTTTGCACATTTCAGTACAGATATTCATTACCCTATTTAATTTTTTTACAGCTAGTACATTTTGTAATAACTTCCAACAATCAAAAAAATGGAACATGCATGGATTTTGCTGTTTCAGCTTTTCAGATGACAAAGCTAAAGTGATACTTCAACTCTTTCTTTTGGACAGTATGTACTTAAAAGCACAATTAATCTTTTTACGCTAGTACTTATCTACCATTTAGACAAATGGCAAATCTTATTTTTCTAGAAGCTTCTTTGAATCCTCCTTCAATATTTGGTTTTGTAGACTGCAATAATATTTGGAAATGGATCGGTAGTGTAATGAATGATGACAGAATAAAATGTAATTTAAAAAGTGGAGCTGATATTTGTTTGTGGAATGAGCCATTTCTGTTTGAAATAGAATGAAAGCAACACTGATAGTAGCAGTGAACAATGAATGTACTACTTTGCCTTGAACAGACATGCTTAACTTGAGAAAAGTGAATAATCTCCAAAATTGCTAAGCTTACTCACACTGTTAGGAATATATGCAAGATTAGGATGTCTAAGAAATTTATCTTCTGACCTATGCCTACCTATCATCATGCAGCCAGGTATTTGCTCTAGAGCTCCTTGCATGTCTAAGTTTGGGCCTTAGCATGTGCACAGACGTGTCCTAACAGGAAGAAACAGGAGATTCAGCTTGTCATAATCAAGAAACAGCCAGAAAAGTTCCTAAACTCTATCTGAGCATCATCAGACATACAGCAGGCTCACCTTATGAAAACCTATGGTTCTGAGTCTTGTATTAAAAGGTATTTTAATAAGGAAACGAAAGAAAGGGACCAGAATACAAGCCCAGACAACAAAAGATCCTGGGGGAACATCACTAGTTCTGAGCTACCAGTTAGACATCAATGTCTGTGCACTACACCCTGAGCCTGGCAGTCCAACCAGTTTTTCATCTACCTGTCCAGTCCATGTGTCCCCAGTTTGTCTAGAAGGATGCCGTGGGAGACCCGGTCACGAGGCTTTACATTCACTTCCCACAGCCAGTCGTTTGGTCAGACGTAGCAATCGGGTAATTCAAACATGTTTGCATTCTCCTGTGCTTGGAAATGGCATCCACCAGGGTATGTCCCATAACCTTCCATGAATGTCTGATAGGACGTTCATTCTCCCAGGTGTTGAACCTATGATATTATGCAGAAAATGCAGAGGGTGACAGGAAAGCAAGCTCTGTAGTCCTACAAGTGCAGACTTCATCTGAGAGTGCAAAACAATCTGGATTTCTATCCCATTACTTTTATTTCTGGCCAGACACTATTAGCCAAAGGATCAATACCATATTTATAAAACAAATGAATTTTTTCAGCTAAATATTGACTTCTACAAGAATATTCTATAAAAAGTTAATCTGTGGTACTATTGCACATAATTTAAAATTTCATACATGTAGAGAGGCTTCAGTCAGGTACCCAAATTCATGGAAAAGACTGAGATTCAGAAGAGTCGTGTCCTTATATTTCTGTTGGCTAGATCTACAAAGCTTATTGGTCAGATTTTTGGGTGTCTGCATTATGTTTTGAGGATACTTAACTTCCTTAAAGGTCTTTAGTGCATAATTTAGTTTTCTTAGGGTACTTCTTATGTCTCATAAGAGTGCAGCACATTAATTGCTGAATCTTGCTATTAGTCCTTGTCTGTTCAGACTCTTGTGTGAAATTAGGGATATTCCTAAATATTTGCAGTCTTTTGCTGTATTTATGGACTTCAACATAAAAGTGGAGGAAAGGAGCTGCCTGTGGCCTCCATGTTATATCATTATGCAGAGAAATAATATTTTTTGTTGGAACTCTAACTTCTGTTTCTTGAAGGTTGATTTAGCCTTGCCTTGTGTAAGACTTTTGTATTTGCTCGCCTGATAGCTATGTCTATATTATGGCCACAGCATATGCATATGTCCCTGATGGACTAAAAAATATCAGACATGTATAAAATAATGCTATTATTTTTAAACGAGAAACCTGGAAAGTCTAAGGCTCTTGCAATAAGATTTTTGTCTCTGAGTGCTTAAAAGCTCTAAGTTATCAATTGTATGCAAGACTATGAATCCTGGGATAGAATTCCTTCCAGGAATGTTTACAATGAATTTGCCCTTCTTTCCTGGGGAATGAATGATAACGGATTTGTGTTCTGTTTGTTTTAGAAAGGACTTGCAGTATCCACAATTGATTTCTATTTAAAGAGCTATATAAATTTTAAGTGGTCGTTGACATTCCAACCAGAATATATTTTTGTACAGTTATCATGGAGGTGGCATTTTTAGATAAAATACATTAATTATAACAGTGTCATCACAGATGCTACTATTCTGCCCCATTTTATAGAAGATAGCTAACATTTGCTGTCTACTTGAAGTTTCATAACAGGAATATAACAATCAGTGTTATAACAGGAAAGACTACAGTGGCTATTCCATATGTTTGACATCATAATTATTTTTTTAATTGCTGGTTGACCACCTGCTTTCATAATTCTCTTGAAATCATAATTCTCTTGCTTTCATAATTCTCTTCTTCAACTAATATTTAGGAAAATGGCTAGCATTTAAAAATATTCTTAATCATATTTAAAGACATGTAAAATTTATGTACTCTCTTTATGGGTGTTCATGTTGAACTCTGAGGTTTTTAAGTAACTGCCAATAAATATAATTATTATACAGGATTTTTAGCCATAGCTTTTAATATTTTTTTTTTAATTATAGCTTTTTCAAAGCTACTGTTAGTGATGTACAGAACAAATTTCCTTTTTTTTGACCTACTGTAATAATGTCTGTAATTAATGATACAATGATTATAGGAATTTTGACACTCACTTGTGTTTCTAATAACTAATTTAGATAATGTTTATAATGAAGTCTACCCATTTACATCCTGAAACTATACACAGGAAACCACAAAAGATATCACAAAGGGTATTATTAGTGTCAGTAAGTTTGACCACAGTGTTGTAGTGTGGTCATCTGTGGCTGATTTAATGTTCATTTTGAATTATAGGCTTTTGGGGTTTTGACAAGCTTTATAGCAAATTAGAAGTTCTGATGTGCCTTTGTTGGTCATTCTATAGTTTTCAATTTAATTAAGTGTGAAAAAGAGATTTGGCTTTTTTTATTATTTTATTTTATACTGTTCCCTCATTTTAACAATAGATACTGAAGCGCTAATCCCATTCAGTTCTGCAGAGGTTCTTATGTTGTCCTCATCAACGTATATCTTTAGTCCTTCAGTCATGCATTAAATGATGTGACTAACATCTGTTACATTTGGTTTGTTCTCTCGCACTCTCTCCCTGGGGGAGGAATTGCATGTGCAGTTAGTGGGGTTTGTTATAACATGGAGGGTTTTTTTAAAATATGTGTATTTCTTTGTGTTCATATTAGAAGAAGTGAGCACTTCGCACCTACAGCAAAAGACAGGATGGTTGTGGAGTGGATGATTGTTTTAGGAAAGTTCTGTCTCCATTCATGTAGACTAAAACCATTATTATGTCTGAGGAGGGAAATTGCTGATCATGATCTTTATCTTGGACGTGTTGGACACAAGGCGCTGAGCATTTCGAACATAAGAATTGAAATGTCCCACTCGATGCTCTCTTCTGTTAAAAATCAGTGCAGAGAGTAGAAAAGTAGGCTACAATACTCATGGTGGAAAAATGTTAAAGGGAATATGATAATGGCTGATGGCTTCTTGCTGATGAATTTTGGATTACTGTGGTGAGGTAGGTAATGATAATAGCAGCTGATAAATACTGGCACACTTAAAGATGAAATTGAATCTCCTAACAAACTAAGAAAGGAGAAAACTGCTGTAGGTGCTGTATGGTAAGCCATAGTCAGGAGGAATTCCAAGAGAATTTTGAATTCTAATTGGCTAAATTGACTGATTTAACAGTTTGATGATATATATGTCCAACAAAATAGAGATACAAAAAGTGGTCTCTTGTGCCCATTCCCTTTTTTGTTCAGCTTGCACCAGCTGTTCTTCATTCCTGAGGAGATCTTGTTTAAGTAGTGAAACCCTGTTATCACTATAAAAGCGATAAAAATCAGCACATCCAGATGCTAAGCTGGGCTTTGAAGCATTTTAGAAAAATTAGGCAAGATTTCTAAAGCCATGATCTGCTTATTTGCAAAGATATAAATACATTTTATTTATAGAATGTCTTTTTATTGAAATCAAAAGAGCTTGCTATTTCCTTCTGAGAACTGTGGAAGATGACAAAGTACTTCTAGCACTGCTTTCTTTTCTAACAACATTTTTCAAATCAGTGTTATTCTGCAGTGTTATTGTATTAGCAGTGAGAAATATTATGCATAATTAATTAGGTAGTAATTTTATGTGTTTTTTTGTAGGTCAGTCTAGAGTGCTTATATCATTTGCAGAAATCAGGTTACTTCCATACGTCCATTATCCAAGTAATATGCTAACCAGGTATGGTTTCTTCTTTGAGCTGCAATATAAGCCACTGTATGCAAGTTCTCTAGAAAGTAAAAAGGTCCCTTTTCTCATAAGTTGGAAGAATTTGCTGATTTCTCCTTCTGAACTTCAGTAATTTTGTATTTTTATAGTCTCATTAAATGTAGCCCTTTCTTTTGCGCAGTGCTACTGTTTTTAATCAATGCAGTCAGTGAGATAATATTGCATTTATTTGGGAAGGGCATTGTTTGTATTACAGCTATTATCATAGTTGTTGACAGAATTTTAAGCAAACTAAAACCAGACTCTATAGTTTTAGCTATGCAAACTACAGAGATTTTTTTGATAGTTCATGAGCAAAATGGACACATAAACCCCTGTATAATTTTACATAGTGTTATTAATTGTAATTTAAACATATCTATATAGTATACATTTGAAATAGATTTAAATTCTGTGGTGGTGGTATTGTATTAAGATAAAATATGCCTCATGCATAGAATGCAACCTCTATTTTATTTTCAATGCATGTTTTTTATCCTCAAAATGTTTAAGTAGCTGTGAAAAGTACTCACATAAAATTAATTTCAAATGTATCTCACTTTTCAGTTAGATGGCTGTTAATTTATCATTAGGACATAGATGGTGACATATGACTTATATGAGTGACTATATGGGAGGGTGTGATCAATTGAAAAAGGCTGCATATTTGAAATCACACAGAGGAAATTTTCTGAGTTCATAGTAAGAGAAGGGAAGAGTGGTTAAGTAGATTTTAAAGTCAGATGAGGGACCATTAAGATCTGGTTGCATCACATATGTGTTCAATTTCTTTGAGCATCAAGCTCAAGAATGTGGGATTTAAATAGAACATATTTTGAAATATAGCCAATATTGACTTAAGTTTCACTACTATTACAAGTAAAATATTTTAATATTTACAAATCTTCAACTTTCAAAGTTTGCATTTTTGTTCTAATCTCCCCCATTTTCCTCCAAATGCCTCTTCCTCGAGAATAGATATTTCAGTTTATATCAGTCCTATTCTGTTCTATACGTTAGGATATAAGCCCAGGCTTGCAAGCCAGCTGGTGCTTGTATTCACCATGCAGACCAACCTGCCTTATCTTCTCATCCATAGCTGCTTTTTCTGAATCAAGATGACAGCTTGGCTCAGTCATAATGGGCCTGGCTACAAACTAATACGGGCACACTTCGAGTGATCAAGGGGCTACAGTGCCACAGAGAAAATGAACCAACTTCACAGTCAAAATGCCTGTTATAGTGCCTGTGTCTCCTGTGAACATAAAAATGGATAAGACTGAAATCAAAACAATGCTTTTACCACTTTTCCAGTAAGGTGAAAAAATCCTGAACTCAGATCTCACATTTTCCCAATTCCCATGTCACCCTTGCCCATCTTTTTTGAACTCTTTAGTGTTGTCACTTTTCACCCCTGTTTTGGTGTACATGGTTTGGAAAGAAAGGTTTAACTAAATTTTTGAATTGCGTACACTGTTCATGAATTTTGAGATTCAGCTTAGCTGCCTTTTTCTTAGAGTTGGTGTCTGTTTCAAAGGGAAAAAGAAGTGTATTTTTAACTATATGAAAAAATTGAGACTGTCAGTTTCAAAATGTGTTGTTTCTGCACCTGTGACAGGCACATCTGTATCTCTGAATTTTTTATTCTCTATCAGAACTGGTTTTTCAAGTAAGAGTTCGACTGTGACTAAGAATGCTGAGATCTTGAGGGAATACACCAGATAAGTTAAAGAAAATCTGGACTGTTTGATACAGGCTAGCAGTGCCACAGACAGGCCTCACAGGGTTATGGTACATGTGCCTGCTCTGTCTTGGGTGAGTAGGGATCATATGTAATAACATGAAACCATTGTGCTTTCCAAGACAGTGTTGCCCGAAAGTATTAATCAGTTTTAAATTTTGTTCATTGGTTAATATAATTGTTTTCAGAGAGAGCATTTAGTACCTACACAGGACAGTTGTCTTTTTTTTTTTTCAGGAATACAAATGAGAAAAATTTCAGAAGTGGTTGCAGATATTCTCTACTTTGTTTTATTCTAGAAGGTCAAGATCATGCTTTGTATCAATGTTTTTATTCAGGTCAAGGGATCTGAATAGACAGGGCTTTAGAAAGTAGTTTTCTATTGGTGAAGTAGTATTTTAATTAGATGCTAAGACTATCTTTAAAATTGTGACTTTAGATTTATTTGTAAGTCACAAAGAAGTAATAAAATTACTGATTATTGTGGCCTTGTGAATTTTATTGTAAGCTATTTTAAGAGTTCAGAAAATCTGATGGAATCTCTTTTCTGGATATGCTCTTACATAAGACTAGAAAACAGCAAGAACAGAATCCCCCTTTAGAAAGCTGGGGTGGTGTGAGTGGAAGAAGACCCAAGGATTAGCAGTGAATCAGCCTACTGAAATTCCAAGAAAACCAGGGGAAGAAATAAGCAAAGTTCTTTTAAGTATCTAGAAGATAAATAAATGAATAGTGGTCAATGTGGATTTATCAAGATCAAATCATGCCAGAAAAATCTAATTTAATTCTGCACCAGATATCAGCTTCTATAGACAGAGGAGTGGTAATAGATAGCATATCTTAAGGAAGGCTTTAATATCTTTTTGAAAAACATATTCCTAAGTAATCCGGGGCAGGTGATACAGAGAAAACTACTGTAGAATAGTAATATTTACCCATGAGTAATGAACCAGAAAGTTTTACGTCTTATACATGGGTGATTTTGTCTAAACAAAGATTTACCAAATGAAACTTTGCTGAAGTTGTCAAGCACATCCATTAATGTTCAGAATGATGGAATAGAATGCACTTACAAGCATGTTAGAAAAGTTATAAATGATTTTGAGAAAATAGAGATATGGTCTAAAATTACTGAATGATACTCAACAAGGACATTATTCAGTAAGTACTATGCTTACATGTAATCATACATTAAAATTGAAGTTAGCTACTGACTATGTATCTATTCCCAAGTGCAGTATCAAGGCTCTAAACTGCCTCTTATGCTGAAAATGAACTTTAATTGGACATGTAGTTATGGAAAGGATACTTGCTATCATAGGTTGCATAACCATTACAATGTCCTACAAAACTGTCAGGCAGTAATGAACACCACTAACTGCCCAGCTAGAATGAGTTTAGTTTTCAAAATTGCAGCTCAAAACAGCAGTGGGTAAGTTGACAGTAGTCCAGGTGAGATCTCTAGAAAACATGCCATGAGAAGAGGCTAAACACTTTAGATAAGCTTTAGGACTGAAGACTTAGGGGAACTTCAAAATTTTCAAAGAAATGAAAGGCTGCTGTTTTTCATGCCCCGAGTAGATGATGGGACAAGAAGTACTGAGCCTAACTTGCAGTTTGGGAGATTTGGGAGAAGGTCTAAGTTTTATTAGACATTCAGCTATTTTTGATGTACTGCTTTCTTATTTGCCTCACACAGCTTAGTGGGTTGAACTTGTGCTTGGGGTAGACAATGACTAATGAGAATAACCATTCTGAAACATAGTAATCTCATCTTTCCATAATTAATTTCTGCAGTTTTGATAAGTCTACTACTTGGGTTGGTAGGTTTTTCATCTAAGAAATACATTTTTTTCTCTCTCACTGTCTCTTTAAACAAAAATGCATGCACCTCTTTCCTCAGAAGAAAGGGGTGAGTATTTTTGTTACAAAACAGCAACATAGAAATTCACTAATTTGAACTTGAGAATCACTTTTAAACTTGTTTTCTGTAGATTGCCTTTACTTCTCATTTGTACTACTAGTATAGGTATAAGAAAATACAGAATTTACAAAATTTAGTTTCATACTCCCAGCTGGAAATTGATACTGGCATTGTAGCTCAGCACAATATGTTAACTTGTGAATTTTTCAAGGATATTTAGCATGTGCTACATTTTAAATCATAGGACTATTGTGTGAGCTGGTTTTGATATCACTTTGTGTTTACTAATTTTCATTTATATTTAGCGTCTTTATGAATGGCAGTTCTATTAATTTTAAATGTACTCTAATTGCAAACAGACATGAATGAATGCTTGTAATTAGCTAGGAATGAGAACAATGAGTGTCTGCATTACAATAAAGATTTAGGAGTTAAATGATCATTCAAAGCTGCTATGCACCATTCCCTTATTAAACATTTAGAACTTCTGTTCTAATAAGAGTTTGAATAACATATGTTTAGGAATAATGCTCACAAAGTAACTGTTTCTACATGTGCTGCATTCTGTTAATGCCTCTAGTACAGGTGTAGTTTTGCTGAAGGAGGAATTTGAGACCTGAAGTTTATTTTTTCTATGCCTGCCTTCTCCCTGCTACAAATGCCTTTGACCTATTATAGCCAATCCCAGGTTTCTGGAATCTCAAACTGATCACTCTTATAAAGGAATAAGGAGCATTTCAGGTAAGATGTATGTCAGGTAGAAGGTTCTGGGTTCTTAATTAGTTTCTAAATTTATTCCCAGGAAACAGAAGACAAAAGGGGAAAACTTAAGATTCTACTTTATAATGTCTTGCAAATGAAATTGCATCCTTTCAGGAAGTTCAGGTACTGGGTCAACATCAAAATGCTAACTGTTGAGAGAATATTGTATTCTTAAGTAGTGTATGATGTTTCACTGTACACTTAAAATTTCCATTAGTTTTAGTGAAAAGGTTTAGAGGTTACCAACACTTCAGTTTGTGTCTGATTGCTTGAAGATTTTTTTTGCAGTCTGACTAGGAAAGTTAATCTTAGTAAAAACATAGAAAAAAGAAAACTGTAAGACTGTTACAATTTCAGGGATACTGTATTCAATTTCAGAATCTATGTTAAAAGTCATCACACAATCGAACCTTTTCTCATTCTGGGAGAGAATTTCAACATTTATAGGAATGTATGTACTACTTTTAGGAACCACTGGGATATACTTTTTGAACCAGAATAAGAAGGAAAAGATGTCCCAACAACTCATATTGATTTAAACTGTAATTTATGTACTATTTCAGAGGTTAGATAGTTTGCTCAGAGGAATAGTTATAATAATGTCTGAGTAGTTGCCCTATGACACCCAGTTAAAGAAGTTTATTTAAACACGGAATTTACTAAATAGTGGTCCAATTTTTATTTGATTGTGATCTCACTTTTTTGGAATCCAGAGTTCTCTCCTGGAGCCTATTTAGAGAATAGATGTTTTGTTTTCACTGAGAAATGGGAAAAGTTACACAGATCAGATTCTCATTTCATTCTTAATTCTACGACGCTGGTAGAAGTGAAATATGAGGTTTTTTTCCCACTGCTCATTAAACCAATTTTCTGAATAAACTGTAAAAAGACACTGAAAGAAATTAACACCCAAAGCAAAAATAAATGTAAAATGTCACTACAGCCTTGAAATTTAGAACAGCCTGATTCATCAACCTGCATTGTACTGTGGAATGTCAAACCCAGTGGACCCAAAACCACAAGATTTTCATAGGCTGAGTAAATCCACAACTCCCTGAACCTGGAAATGTCTCAGATTCAGCCACTGGCCACTACAGAGGATCATATGTGGAAGGACCTAATGCGAATTAATCAAAATTATTAATATAGTTTAATGGTTAATATAGTTTTAGCTTTTAAAACTATTGGCATTCTCAGCCAAGACAGGATATTTTGATCAGAAACCCTTACAACTTAGATTGAAAGAAAATATTTTAATTAATTTTTACAGCAGATCATTTAAATACTTTTAAGCTTCTGCTTAGAGTGTGATTTGTGACATAGAAACTATTTGAAAGAATTTTAATTCTGATCCAAAAAAAATCAAAATTTTTAAAGATTAATTTTGCCAATGTGTTCTGTAGGAGTTTTTTTTTTTTTNTTTTTTTTTTTTTTTTGTCTGTGTTATTTCCTTTATTAATTAGACCAGATTAGTTGTTTTCTGTTTAGAAGGCATTTGTTAAAGTAGTTACTTTTTAAAAAGATGGGTAGTACTCTCTGGAGATCAGTTTTAAAACCTTGAAAGTTGGATGTTTTAAGTGCAGAGAGAGTGGAATGTATGCAAAATTATCAGTAGTTTCAAAACTGGCTGTGCTCATAGGTTTGGATCATGTTCATCTCTGGAGCCCAAAGCTTGCTCACTAAAACAAGTACAAGCCCCCAGTTCAGTTGGCATCCATGATGCAGCTCTAGAATCACTTTGCTTGCTCATTGTAAATACATCTGTACAGCATGAGAAAGAAAAATGTTCACAAAAATGATCAATTTAAATGAACTCTTCAAACTAGGAGAGCCTTACTCATGCAAAGAATACAAGACAAGGGCATACAAACAAAGCATCAGAAAAAAATCTTGAAAAATAGTGTTCCAGGTGTTATCTAACTTTGGTTCAGTTTAAAATAAAGGTGTAAATAGCAGGCAAACCCCAGCAGAGTACTGGTAAAAAGAGAAATGTAGACAGAAATAGCAAACCATTCTGAAAAAAAGTACACTAGCATATTTTCTTTCTTAGTGGAACATTGTTTCAGGCATATAAAACCAATGGAAAAGAACATTTCCACTATTGTAAACTGTGTTACCATAACTAGTCATGCAGACAGTTTATAATAATATTCTATTTAAGCTTCTAACTTTTCTATGCATCAAATGAATCACCAGACATCTGTTTTTAAGGAAAACCACTTGTGCTTTCTCTCAGTAGCATGTAAAATGGGCATTGTATTTACCTCAAATATCTCATGTGGTCAGAGACATTACATCACAGGTAGATAAGATTATATCACAGTAATTTCCTGTGACTTCCAGATATAAACTATAAAATCCATAGAATATGTGAACAGAGAATTCAATGCTATCTACAAGTATTCCCATTTATATCTTTATTCAACTAAATTTAATCTCAGGAAAACCTCCAGTATTTTAAGTTTTATTGTCATAAAAGTGGTCTTAATAATAGTATAATAACATCATAATATAATGATATTATCATCATAATACCACCATCAGCATCATAGATCATGTATAATATCTTCTATGTTATGATATAGAATATATAATAGAATAAGGTAATGACATAGGCATGATTCCTTCATAAAATGTTAAATAAAATATATTTAATAATGATAAAATATCTCTCAAGATCTCAACTCTCAAGATTTATGTGAATAGCAACACCAAATCAGAAAAAATGAATGATATTTTGATAAATAGACTATTTGGAAGTATTGTCGTTAAATTTGTATGCATTACTGTTGTATTTCTCATTTATCTTTCTTATCTGGTTTTTCACTTCCTGTTTAAATCTTAGAATCTAATATTTTTTTTTGTTGAAGAAGTTATATTGTAGGAAGGGAACTTGAATTTTTCAAGCTCTTTAGTAATCCAGCCTTACAGCTGAAGCACTTGTCCTGCCAACACCCTGTTTATTATGCAATAGTGATCCAGAGCTTCATGTGTAGAGGGGGTGCAGACACAAGTCTGCTCCAAAAAAGGGCTCTTTGTAAGGCTGGTTTTGAAGAGAACAGGAACAAATGCATGACATTTGTTATTTCTTTTCCTGTTGTATCCTTTGCAATAACCCTGCTCTAGGATTGCCTGAACTCTGGAAGAAATTTGAATCCATTTCACACAATGAAATGTCACAGAATGAGAAACACTAGCTTATTGTCTGCTGTGTAGTTTTTAAGGTCTGATGTACATGATTTTCACCTGGTGAGCAGAGATAATAGAGATAATAATGTTACAAAATTGCTATTTAACAGGCAAAATAACATATCAAGTTCAAAGTAATTACCAGTGCATTTAAAATTAATTACAGAGTTCAAATGAATTTTTTTTACATTCACCTGCTAGCATCTGAGCCCAGGGTTGCATATTTCACTAGCAGCTGGTGACAGAACAAGCATCTATGAAAGCACTTTCTGCAGGAGATGCTTGGAATGCCATCTACTGTTGAAAAAGTAAAAATCCAACCCAAAAGCAACTCAAAATCCTTAGGAGAAACTTCCTTTTTAATGGTTTGTACTAAAATGAAACTCTACTTACATTAGGATTCAACTAATGTTCTGAAAAGATCCTAATGTGTTTTATTTCAATATCCTAGCTTTTGTAGCAATTTTAAAATTAGGCTTTCTGCTTCATTTTATGAATTCCTTGAGAATTTCAGTTAATTGCAAAATATTTTGAAGCATAACTAAAAAGAAAGTCTCATCTTTCCAATACAGAATTAATAAAAATTGCATTAAGTGAGGAAAGTTGTGATCCAGACACTGAAATAAATATCCCTTAAAAATCCTAATGATTAGAATTTTCATTTAAAATATTTAAGCCTTTTTGGAGTGCTTTCTAAAACAAATTATTGTAGAAAAAACCCTTATCTGGTATTTCATTATCCATTACTGAAGTTCATTCTGGTAAAAATTGTGTTTGGTGTTTATGAATTTACTAAAATATGAGTAGTCTTCTATACGTGTGTGTTACATTTGGATGTATTTATGCATGTGTTATTACTATAATACTGGGAAATGTTTGCATGAATAAGACTATACAATTCACAGTCATCTTGTTACAGTTATCATTCTTTCCAGGAGTAAAGCATGGCTCACTGTAATGTAGCTATTGTGGTACATTTCACATATCCTGTAGTCAAGAATGTAAAACATTTTTTTTCTCTTTACACAAAATAGACAAGATTACACTGGCAGACCTAAGTGGTATTCCAGCACTTCTTTGGAGGAACCTGACTTTTTGAAAATAGATACAGTCAAATGAACACTAGCATTCAGAAATTAATCTTTACTAGAGTTTAGGTTGTAGAAATACCTGTAACTTCAGCATTTTCAATGCAAATCTCACCCAAGACTTGCCATGAGGTCCCCATAATTACAGAAAACTGAATCTAATAACAAATATTATGTGACAATTGGACAATTTTATCTCTATTCCTTCTTAGAAAATTAGAGGAAAGTGCAATATTTTTTTCAGATTTGATGCCTACTGTCTCAGATTGATTTCATTTGTTCTCTGTAAGTCATCTGCCTGAAATATCCATGTATCTGCAGGATTTAGGAGAGTAACACTAAATTGGAGAAAAAAAATTAAATCCAAATTGAACTATTTCCCTCCAGTGAATTAAAATATGCATGTGCTTAAATCAATCAGCTAAAACATCCTGAGTGAAGGCAGTTGCCACGTATCTAGAGGCTGTGAACAAGTGTCAGGCTCCCATGGGAGGTGTTTCAGCCTGTATAAAACATGAGCACTGAGATCAGAGAGAAGTCAGGGCTTTTCAGATTGTGTGGGGGAGACATCAGTGTGACCAAATATACAGCAGAACAGGTGACTGTTGTCTCAAAGTTGAACTTTTTAAAGAAATTGAAAGTTATTAGTAGGAACATTGCACGTTTTTTTTGCCTGAAAAGGCGTCTGCTGACAGAACAAACTGATTAGATTCAAGGAGGTATTTACTTGTATTTCATGTCCTTGAAATGGATTTGGAAATTCATTATAGTGAAGAATTATGCAGCATTAGCTGCTTTTTAAATGAGCTGATAGAAACTGAACAGGTTAAGTACTTTTAAAGAAATATTTACTATGGCTCAAGGATTCCTTAAATTTGTGTGCTCTTTTTATCTGCTGCCCTTGACATCCTTCATATGCATTAATTTGACCTTTGTTTTGCTCTTACTGCATTTCTAATATAGGCTAACTTTTAGTTTTATGTGTTGCAAGGTCCGATCTTGCAGCTATTATATATGATGCTAGAGATGAACAACTGACAGATACTGGATGGTTTACCCAGAAAAAAAGCAAATCTGTGAAACTCCTAATTCAAAAATATT
This sequence comes from Promerops cafer, assembly GCA_013398275.1. Taxonomy (NCBI): domain Eukaryota; kingdom Metazoa; phylum Chordata; class Aves; order Passeriformes; family Nectariniidae; genus Promerops; species Promerops cafer. The sequence continues at coordinate 1,718,691 of VZSE01014220.1, read as the reverse complement.
AGTTATGTGCCAATCTGAAAAAAACTTCTGGAGTTTTAAGATCGAAAGACACAATTTCACCCAATATAATTCCTTCGTTAAGATTGTTTATACTGTTTTCAACTGTTTGTTGCCCTTCTTTGACAACTTCGTGTGATCCAAGACTTTCTATTATTTATTATTTTATAATTTTTGTTTTTCCATGTTTTTGTCTATGCCTCGTTCCCTCAGCAGACACGATACCTACATGGGAAGCAGCTGGCCTGTTCCACAGGGCAACAAATGATAATGCTGACGGCTTTCAAATTCTGTCTTAGAAATTCCCACTTACTCTGTGATAACCAAAATACTCTTTGCCTTACAAAATATAGGAAAAAAATGCAGTAGTCAATTTTAAACTATGTCGTAGGTTTGGACAAAGACTTGATTTTTAACATAGACCTTTTAATATCACCTCCCTGGTCTGTGCTTCCTGCTTGCAATTTTGTATAACCTTCAAATGAGAGCATTGATCCATGAATTAATTATTGGAACTGTATATATCATATGTATATGTTATATACAATATATGTATATACGGTATATACATACAGTATTTGTATAACTGTATATAACATAATGGCTACTGTTCAGTGTAGTAGTTATTTATTATTACAGTTGTACTATAATAACTTTCTCATGTGCTGATTGGTGAGTTTGACACTCATTTTTATCATTTTACTATGAACACCATAACAAATAGCAAGGAAGAAGTCTGGCTGAGTTAGGACATGTGAGAAGTGAGTGAGCTTTCATTTGTAGAACACAGTGTCTCCATCTCTTACCCCAGAAATGAACGATAGGAAACATTTCTGCCCTGAAGGGTTCATATCCTAAGATAAGCAGAATCGGATTTGTTTTGCTGATTCTGAAATAATCAAAACATACTGTCAGTTTCTTCAGTTTTAGAGTTAAAAGTACAGGGCTGTTGAGCACTGTTTTTGCACAGTGAACCACATTTTAGTAGATATTTGATAAAAATATTTGCATCAAAATTTCACTTTGCGACTTGTTTGTCGGGAACTTTAGATTAAACCATCCCATTTCTAATTAGCATCTAAGTGTCAGAGTAGGCTTTATCTCACAGAACTTGTTATGTTTATGGATGATGTTCACCTTAGGTGCATTCAGGGAGTTCATTCAGCTTAGACTATTACGCAGGAGCATGTATATGTGTGTGCTTATCTGTAAAGTTTGTATGGTGCCTTCTTGTTGTTCATCGTACGTCTTTAAGGTAAATTTAGTTCGGACTTCAAGGAATGTTTAACCTCTTAAGCTTGGATTTAGGTAGGTTTTAAATTTGTTCTATGTACCAGATATCGTTTCTAGCCCAAGTACCCACCTTGTCTACCTGCTTGTTCACTAGTATCAAATGTCCAATTACCACTCAGCTACTGATTGTGGAAGTGCTTTTCTGGAGACTACTGGTGCTTTTGTTGCAAACAGAACAAAATTACAGTAAAATCACCCTATGTCATATATAGCATATATCGCATATATCTTCGGGAATACATTCCTTTGGAAAGACATTACTTTGTTGTCCAAAATATGACCCTTCTCAATTCAACTACTTATACTCTCTAAATTAATAAAACACTTGGAACAGTAATATAAATTAAGACTTTAAGTTTGATCATAATAGTTAAACTGCATGTTATTATGTGTATGTTCTTAGAGCATCAATAGGGTAATCAATGCAAAGAATCAATTCAGTTAATATATAATATTTTACGGTTATGTAATTGGCATGGGTTTATATGTGACCTCCTTTCTTGGAGTTAAACATACATAATTTAACTTAACTAATCTGTAGAGGTGCCTTCTCAAGAAAATAGTTGGTTGTATTTGAATATATGTCTGTGTTAACTCTCCTGTTTTGTCAAGAGTGGATGCAGGCAAAGTTGTGTGGATGCACTGTGCTTGTGTTGTGTCTTGACTTCCAATGTGTGAGCGTAGTCATTGCAGCCACTGCAACTAATCCTTTTTTTTGTTCATTTGGTGCAGGGCATATAATTGAAATACTGTTGTGAAGATTTAGGAAAAAAAAAGAAAGAGTCCACAGCAGGCAGTCTAGGAAAATGGATTATTGGACCTTGCATTCTAAGACAGAGCGGTGTAAACCTCTGAATGTCACTGGAGCTGATGATCTTCCCTCTTTTTCAACACAATTAAAATGAGGGAATGGGTATCCCCACAGTGGTTTGGATATAGTTATGCACTGAATGCAATTTTTTGGAAAGAAATAATGGAAGGCACAGGGAAGCAAGAGGGAAGGGAGGTTAGAATTGTATCATTGTTTCTTTAAATCTATTTCATTTTCAGTGTCATTTTCAAGGGTATAAGTTTCAGGGGAGGAAGTTGTTCTAAATTAAGAAATACTGCCAATGGTAAATACTTTTAGAGATTATGATGTTCATATACTATTACAATGGGAATATGTAAATTCCAGAGAAAGCTAGTTACATACCTTCATTAAAATTTTTTCACTAGTTGTGCCATGAAAAGACATTTGTTAATTATCAAGTAATTTTGGAATATTTCAAATCTTCTTATAATTGTCGGCAGTTATTGAAGAGAGAGAGAACACTTCAAAGATGTTGGCACCTTGACTCTTGAGAAAACTGCATCTCTGTACTGTCAGCTGGGTTAGTGGGGTCTAGAATGCAAAGAAGGAAAAGTACTAATCCTGAGAATAGTATTCAGTTTAATTCACCTTATAATACAAGTGGTTATAAAGTAGTTAGCGTTCATCCTGATGTTTTTATTTGAAAGATAGCAGCTTTACAGATTTTTATTGCATATAATATAAAGCTGGGTTTCAGACGAAATTATTTGCTGCTGTCTTCTCTCAATTATTTCTGTTTATTTATTGCGAACAAAACTGGAGGTCAATGTCAGTATGGTATCTGCAGAGGAAGCAAAACGTGACAATTCTTTTTATGGGTCTGAGACTATCCCTCACCCTTCCTGTATGATTTGCTTTAGGAAAACGAAATAGTTTGGTGCATTAATACTTAACCTCACATTTGATTCTTAATCAAGTTTAATTTAACATGCATTGCTCATTGAGACTACTGCACATATATCCTGCTTTGCCATTAGGATCTACATTCTCTAAACTTAAAAATTTCATAAAGGTGTCCCACTCTCTGGATTTCCTAGGCAATATATTTAATAAAAATAACTACTCTAGAAGCATCAACAGCTTCATTAAATTGATACTAGCAACATTACAGCATTAATAGTAATAATAAAATATATTTAAATTTTTTTTCATGGATGAGTTCCAAGCAAAAGTTTGACTTGTTTTTCCAATCTTCTCAATTTCAACAAAAGGGCTAGAAAAAACTTCCATCCTGGTCCATCCTAGTCCACTGAGTTGGTTAGGAAATACGGAAAACACATTATTGAGCAAAAGACTGAAACTACTGGCCTGTAGGATTTTTAAATGAAAGTGATACGGAGTTGTATATGCTATAGGCTCAACTCAGTGTTTCTAGGAGACATTAGGTACACCCAGTTTACTCCTGCAGATTAGATCTCCTTGTGCTTGTAGGTCCATGAATTGCAAGTTGTGAATCTTGAGACTATTAACTGGGTTAGAGGTAGATATTATGACGTTTATCCCTGCCAAGGATGGCTGATTCTAAAATCTGGATTCCCTAAACTTCACTTGAGAAGAACTAATACAGATATCTAGGAGGTGTAGAATCTGTTTTAAGGGTTATTTTCATAGATTGAGGCACATGAATTCCTCCCCTTTTATTTGTGGCTATGCATCCAAGTATGTGGAAATAGAGATGAGCTCTGGTAACAGAGTTCTTGTGAGTTTACCTGTCTCCAAAGAACCATCTGGAAAAAATGTTTTATGGTTTTGACATAGTAGATTTTAGAGAGAAGGTTTTACTGGTGGCAGTAGATTGAAAAATAGAAAAGTATTAGGAGTTTAAAGGGATAATAATTTTTACATTGATGTTTTCATTACTTTGTCTCCTGCTTCCATTTTTCTTGTTCTCTTCCCTCTTCTTTCTGTTCTGTTCTCATACTCATTCCCTGTGCCAGTGGGAATAGCCTTAATCTTTGAGGAAATTTTTAGTACATGAAGAGGATCTAACATCAAAAACTCTTCACTGATAGTTGAGATTTAGCTTAATGATTCCAGCTACTGGAAAAGATCAAAGGAGTCTGGCACTTGCACTGTGTAGGCTTGCAGAGGAACACAAGAGTAATGGTACTGTGTATGTTTCCAAGGGCAGAGGTTTCCCACAACAAAGTGCAAGGTGTAAAAATTCTTTATTGTTGGCAAGTAGAAAAATCCTGGCTTGTTTTCAGGTGGAGTAGTGTGTGGAGTTGTGATCTTTGCAAAAAATATTGCGACAAAAGTTTCAAACTCCTCTAACATTTTAGAGTAGGTGGTAAAATACTTAGTATTCTGCAGCGTTAGAATACATTGTCTCAGTCACTGTGGATGGGACACCTTATCTGCAGCCTGTTGGTGTTTTTAGTGAACAGGTGTTGATCAGAATTTGTTTCTAGTGAATAATGAGCACTGGCACTGGTAGAGTTTTGAGTGGATAGAATTGAAAAGACATAGGAAGGTCAAATGAAGGCAGGTAGCCTGGAAGGAGCAGAATATAGTTATACTGCTTGGGATATTTCAGTTGGTCTGTTGAAAAACATGGAAGTTTGTCTGGCAAGACACTTCTTTTAAGCAATTGTTTGTTGCTGATTTTTGAAAGACAGGTAGAAAGCAATGCATAAATATGGGAGTACACAATCCAGTGAAACACAAAGCAGCTCTTGCAACCAAAGAAAATACAACTGTAGACTGGGTTCAAGTTATCTGGAGTCCCTTTTGTCCTTTTCTGTCTAGAAAAAGATATTTAAACCACAGCAATGTTAAAAATACATTCAGTGTATTTCATCTAATATATAATTATTTCTATCAGTTGCTACAACTTGTAATTTCATCTGAATGAAGTCTTTTGGAAAAAAAGTAGCAGAAATTAGTCTGTGGTTTTCGGATTTAGATCCAGAATCTGTATCCATTCTCTGACCTTGAAAGATAAATACCTGGCTGTACACCTGAAGGGTTCAGGCCTGTTTATCCACAAGGTTAATATTAATTTAAAATCATATGGTAGAATCTATTAATTCAATAGATTTCTTAATAATTTCTTTTCAAATTGTAGTTTGTCTTCTATGCTTGTTATAAAGTCAAGGAAGATAATTTCCTAATCCAGACACTGAAGGATGTATGGAGAGTGCTCAAGGAATGCGTCACTGTTATATAATAATGGAAGCTCTTGTCCTCACGTAACTGCAGTGTTGGAAAGTGTATAGTGAATGAGAGAGAATTCTAGGAGGCAAAAAGATTATAAGAGAGATTTTTTTGAATTGTAGGGTCATATCATATCTTGACTTAGAACACAGTGTTCCTGTAAAATACTGAGAAATTAATTTTAAATGCAGGTTTTAACATGTCTGATAATGGACAATGTGTTTTATTTAATGGTGCAAAACTAAAAAATGATTGTAAGGTTTTCAAAAATACCAAAGGTTTGCAGCTGCAATTGAAGCCACCAGATCTATACTATTACGGAAATATACTAGATCTTGTTGATAAAAAAGGTACCAAAGATTTCAAACTACTCACTTAGGATCTTACACTAATTTGATCTCAGTTCCACATGTGAAAAATTATTGACAATGGTCACTATCTGAAGGAAAGATGTTGGTTGTAAACTGATTATGTGAAGGGCTCGGATTTCCTTTGTTTAGTTCAGTAGAACAATTCACAATGAAGTAATAACTTAAAAGAGTCAAGTACATATGTTTGGAGATCCTGTATGGAAGGGAATATATAGATTAGTGATATATTCAGTTCTCAATGTCCAGTTGTCAGGGAGGTCACATTTCAGTGTCTAGTTCTGTGTAGGCAACTTAGGAACTCTGAATTATTTTCTGGGAGTTTCCTTCTCACAGCTGACCACGGAGCCTTAAGGCTCATAATGTTGGGGATCTAAATTAAATGTCCTGAGCTACCTAGTGAGAAAAGTATGGATATGCTTTTATTTCCCAACCCTCCAATTTCTCCTTCTTTGAATTTTCTAGATTGAAAAACTGGTGTGCATTCTCTTGATAAAAGATAATAATATAACTAAGATGCATGGTAGAGTGGAATTTCAATGGCATGAGACATTTTTCTTTTTACCTTTTTTTTTTGTTTGTTTGTTTAATATAGNTCTTTTTACCTTTTTTTTTTTTTTGTTTGTTTAATATACCTGCTTGGTTTTGTGGGCCTTGTTTATTTATTTATTTATTTTGGTTTTTGTACTGGAATGTTACTTAGTATATACATTTCTAAAGCGCTGAAGAGGCAAAACCATGCTAGAAGACATTTTACTGCATGTTGCATGTTCAGTTTTCCCTTTCGGTACTCAGCTTTGGAAAGATATTAGTGTATCTCATTGTCCACTTATTTAATTCTCATGTAGTCACTGAATCCTGTTTATGGAGTAATTTCCTGTGATATCATATGGTGGATGAGATATGGAGGTATCTTAGTTTTCTGTGCAACACCAAGCATCCACTTAAAATTATGAGCCTGTACTTCCTGTTTAGTTAGGTGAAAGTATTCTCTATAGAGACATTCAGAATATCTATATAGGAACCTTTCTGGGTTTTTGAACATACAGGGAAAGTAGATCCTGACTTGATATTAAGACTGATACCTGCAATTAGAGGATGTAAATATTCCTGCGGGTATGTGTCTCTGTTCTTGGGTTTTGTCACGGTTTAACCCCAGTCAGTAAACAAGGCCCAGGCAGCTGCTCACTCATTCCCTCACCAGTAGGATCATGGAGAGAATCAGAAGGGTAAAAGATAGAAAACTTGTGGGTTGAAATAAAGACAGTTTAATAGGGGAAGTAGAAGCTACTCACACAAGCAAAGCAAAACAAGGAATTAATTCACTGTTTTCCATGGGCAGGCAGGTGTTCAGCCATCTCCAGGAGAGCAGGGCCCCATCAGGTGTAACAGTTACTTGGGAAGATGAACTCCATCACTCCAAACGTATCCCCCTACCTTCCTCCTACTTCCCCCAACTTTATTTACTGAGCATGATGTCATATGGACTGGAAAATCCCTCTGGTCAGTCTGGGTCACCTGTCCTGGCTGTGTCTCCTCCCAGCCTCCCATGCACCCCCAACTTCCTCACCAGAGTGGCAGCATGAGAAGCAGAAAAGGCCTTGGCTCTGTGTAAGCACTGCTCAGCAACAGCGAAAACATCTCTGTATGATCAACCCTGTGTTCAGCACAAATCCAAAACACAGACCCATACCAGCCACAGTGAAGAAAATTAACTCTACTCCAGCTGAAACCAGCACAGGTTTGGTATAGAATATCAGCTTGCTCACTTAAGTTAAAGCATGTATTTTAGATGGAATATTTTCCGTAAGACAGTGGACAACTATTAATCAGTACTAAACAGACTGACTCTTATTGTATGTATTATCCAGTTATTTCTTTAAGCAAGTCCTAGTAAAGTTCATTCAAGAGTAAAATTCCTTAGCTTTCCTTCCTTAGTTTTTAGTTATGTTGTTTTCAGGTCCTGACAATCACTGTAGTTTAATAAATATAATTCGGGTTTTCCTTTAATCTTTTAGTTTAGTATATTGCATTTTAAATGGCATATTACATGTTATAAATTTGCCTTGAACTATGACAGGCAATTTGGCAAAAAAAAAGAAATAGATTGTCGTTCACATAATCAAAGCACCTTCCTTTGTATTTGTAGCTGAATGTATTGCTGGAAATGTTTTAATATGGTACTATGTGCAAAAGATTGGAAGACAGGTATAGAAATATTAAAGTTTTCTATACTTGGCTCTCCCCATTAGTAAAACTAAATGGAAATAAGCCCATAGTACAACTTAATATAAACATACAGCAAATATTAAAGCAAATCCTTTTAACTCAAAATAGGAACTTTTCCCTTCCCATTTGATACGGATTTTAGTATTTCAGGGTAGTTGTTTTCAACATGTTGCACTCAGTTGTGCAAACTTATCTTTTTAGGGTCAAAGAAGAGCAAAAACCACAGCCAACACAGTAAGTAAAGTATCTTAAAGATGCAGTAGGCTTGACTTTTCTACCTTTGCCATGTTCTGCTCTCTGCACCTTTGATGGTATTAGCTTTCACTGATACCTGATAGGCTGCAGGTAGTTTGTCATCTGCTTCCTGACTGGCTTGTAAGAGAGCTGCCTGTAGCTTCTTACTCCATCCACGTGTTAGCTGGATGTGGGTTCTTCCTGCCTGCTCGTGAACTGGTGAACTGTAAAACTTTACTTCCCTTACACCCTTAGTGGCTGACTTAGTTCTGCAGCTAACATCTCCATTGGCTCTAGCTTTTCCGCCTGTGTATTTCTACTAACGTTGGATAAGAAAAAGTTTAAACTAGTGTGGTTTTATTGGTTATTCAGTCACATTATTTGCTTGTTTAAACAGGTGGTTTCCCTTTAGTGGGATCACTGAGCTGGTAAATAACGTTCTTCAACCACAGCAAAAACAGCAAAATGAAAAGGAGCCCCAGACGTAAGTAAGCTGCTCTCTGTAGATTAAGTAACGTCTGTATAGCATTAGAACATCCTGGAGAGTATGTTTAAAATAATTGCCCATTTAGAACGTTCAGTTGAGGGCATTTTACAAGCTGAGCACCATTTGATTTCCAACCCCTCATTTGCAAAGGGAAAACTGAAAATCAGGTCTTACTCTCTTTATCAGTAACTTAAGTGATTGCATTAGAGTGCAATTTAAGGAGTTACTACTACTTTTTTTTTTTTTTCTTTTTGTCAAATGTTCCTTATAATGAAACTTCTGGTGGAATGATGTGTTCTCTGTGCATGAGGAGCTGGAATGATAAGACATGTAGCATTATTTATAGCATGTCTATGCACATGCATGGTCTGAGTCATGCATAGAATGCTATATGAATCTACATAATATGTCGGAAGAGCTTTCTAAGGACCAGAAAAATATCTTGTCATTTTTTTCATGCTTTTAGAATATCTGTAAAGTTTCAGAACTTCAGCACATATAAGGTGAAGTCTTGGGTCAGTCAAAGCTGAGGAAATTTTGACTTTGACAGAGCCAGTATTTAATGTGGTTTTTATATGCCAGTATTTTGTATGGTTAAGCCAGTACTTTTTTTGCTATCTGAAAATTTTAACAGAAACTGGCAAAACTAGGACATTCAGTCTTAGAGTAGAACTTAAATCATGGAGATGAAAATATTCCTTTCATAAAGAGAAATTAAAAATATTTATTATTATAATTTTTCAAATTGCTAAAATGTATTTCAGATGTTACTTAAGTTTTAAACAGTTAAGTTGCTCTCTTTTCTTTCTTGTAGAGGTTTATTCCTAGTAAGTTCACGTGATAAAAGAAATGTTTGCTTTTGAACTCATGAATAACTGGTTTAAAGCATGCATATAACTTGCTAATTGTTTTCCAGGCAGAATCAATTTTTGTTTATTTTTTAATATATATATATAAGTGGGCCTTCATACTTGTGGGTCATGAAAGCTGTGATGTTTTTTGAGAATACACAGTGAAAATTTTTCACGAATTAAAGTGGAAAAATAGGACATAAAATTGATATTCTGTAAAGCAATGTATTATTCTGAGCTCTCTTTCTGATATTCTCACTTAACTGCTTATAAAATTGTGTACAATATTAATGTGATTTTTTTTTTGGTTATTTTTAGATACTGGCAATATTACATTTTGTTCGCAACACCTCGGTACTTTCTATTCCCAGTTTCCTTAACACAGCAAAATTTGTTCTGTTCACTAGTGTTGTACATATGAAGCATATGGCTTTCAAGAAACTTAAAATACTATATGGGTAGTGTAAACAGATGAGTTATAGTTAACAAAAAATATTAATAAATGGTTACTGTTATTATGGGAGGATCTTTTTGAATGGTGACCTCTTTGGGAACCAGTTTTCTTCAGTGTTTTTATTATATAACTAAGAAATTAATTAATTTGTATACTCACTGAATTTATAGATACACTTCTTCCAGTCTTGTTAACACCTAATGGCAGGATTATATTAAAAAAATTATCGAAAACCCCAAGGTATGGTTATGATGTTATGATGCTATTCAAAAGAAAAAATGCAAAGTGATGTTCTGTGGGGGTAGTTTATGTAGCTGACAGAGGACAAAGAAAAATGTTGTAGGGAAATGTTCTTTGGCAGAGAATCAGGGAGCTCTAATAGTATGTGAGTTGAGCTGTAGCCAGTATCCTGAAAGAGATTAATGTCATATAGGAATGTACAGACACTAGCCAGGAAGCACTGTGAAGAAGTTTTCCCACTGCTAGGCTTTGGTAAGGTCTCACCTGGAATAGCATACCCTTCAAAAATTATGTGGAGCAGTTGTAATTCAGTGGAGACTAATAGGAATGAATAATTAGGTGTTTGCTGCTTAAAAACCATGGTATGTGTTAGGAAAGAATCAAACACGTGAGTTAATTTAGCCTTCTAAAGAGAAAATCCCAGGGAATGAAGGTGATGGAGAAGTGAAAGGAAATTATCACTTCTTCATGTTCATCTCATCGTGAAGCTCAAAGGAGTAAACTTAGGGAGGGCTGCACTTGGTAATGGAAAGAAAACTTGCTTTTCTTTTAATGGTAAGAAAACTTAAAATGCTTGCATACTTTGTTTAGGACTTGTTTGGAAGCTGTGATTGTCTTAAGGAGCAGGTTTGGCAAATATCTATTAGAAGAGACACAAGTGTAGCTGGTTCTGTGCTGGAACAGGAGAATGGACTAAATGACTTAAAAGCGTCTTCCAGCACTGCTTATTTGTGATAATTTCATTAATGTATTAATTATCAGGATTTGTTTTCATGATTATTGTAAATATTCAGGGAGAAAATTGAACAGAAATAGTAATGGTGCAACTTTTAAATTTTATTTATTTTTCTGACATTAATGGCTTGCAAAGAAGTGTTGTACCGGGGGACACTGGGACATTGGGGAGGAGAATAAATGTCTGTAGAAATTTTTACCACTATTCCTACATACTGGGGCATTTTCCACTTGAAATAACTATCAGTATCTGAGTCTAATTTCAAGATGTATCTGATTGTCCACCTTTGCTGATGAAAAAGCTTATTTACAGTGAATCTGGGGAGGACAAAATGTGGTGAGCAATAGCAGAATAGGAGTTAGTAGTGTCTGAAAACAAGGTATCATGTTACAGACTTCACTTTTGGTCTGGAAAATATATTTTTGTAGAGCCATTGAGCATGTGTCCTTATGGGCAGAGGTAGGATTAGTCTGATGCTCTTGGACATGCTCTTGAACATGCTCTTCTGTACCACAAAATCACAGAATGGTTGAGGTTGGGAGAGACTTCTGGAGGTCATCTTGCTGGGTCACCTTGTTTACAACTATGTGTAGCTGGATTTTGAATATATCTAGGGATGGAGACTCTAGAAAATCTCTGGGCAAGAGATACATGTGCTAGTGCTTGGTCACCCCTAGAATGAAAAGTGTTTCTCTCTGCTTAGAGGGAACTTCCTGTGCTTCAGTTTGTGCCTATTGCCTCTGATCCTGTCACTGGATACCACTGAAAAGAGCCTGGATCCATTCTCTTTGCACCCTTCCTTCAGGTATTTGTATTTATTGATAAGATCTCCTCCTTGAACTTTTTCTTCTCCAGGCTACAAAGTTCAAGCTGTCTGTCTGTCCTCATGTGAGAGATGCTCCAGTCCCTATCTTTTTGGCCTTTTGCTGGACTGTCTCCAGTATATCCATGTTTCTCTTTAACTGGGGAGGCTGGAACTGGCCACAGAACTACAGGTGTGGCTTTGCAAGTGCTGAATAAAGGTTAGGATCACCTCCATCTGCCTCATGGTAATGCTTTTGCCTAATACAGCCCAGAATGCCATTCACTTCCCTTTCCTCAAGGCATGCTGGCCCATGTTCAACCTGGTGTGCACCAGGACTTCCAGGTCCTTTTCTGCAGAGCTGGTCTCCAGCTGGGCAGTTCCCAGCCTGCGCTGGTGCGTGTGGTTCCTCCCCAGGTGCAACATTTTCCATTTTGCTTTGTTGAACATTGGGAGATTCTGGTCAGCCTGTTTCTCCAGCCTGTTAAGGTCCCTCTGGATGGCAACATGACCTTCTGGCATACCAGCCGCTCCTCCCGAAGCGGTGGTGTCATCCACAAGCTTGCTGAAGGTACCCACTGCCCCATCATCTACACCAGTAAGTTATTGAACAGGACTGGACTCAATATTGACCCCTGGGATAAACCTCTAGGAACTGGTGTCCAACTAGACTTTGTGCCACTGATTTCCCTGCTCTGGGCCCAGCCATTCAGCCAGGTCTCAGTCTACTTCAAAGTAGAAGTAGACTCATCCAGTCTGTACTTCATCAACTTCTCTATGAGGATGTTATGGGAGACAATGGGAAAAGCCTCAGTGGAGACAATATAGACAATATTCACTGCTCTCCCCCCATTGCAGTAATTTCATTCTATAAGGTCATTACATTGGTCGAGTATGACTTTCAACTGGTTAATGCCTGCTGACTCCTGATCACTTCTTTGTATTTCATGTTCCTAGAAATAGTTGCCAGAATTAGTTATACCATCACTTTTCCAGGAATCGAGATGAGTCTGACCAGTCTGTGGTCTTGTAGATCCCTATGCTTCTTCAAGATGGAAGTGACATTTTCTTTCCCGCAGATGTTAGGCACCTCTCCCAATTTCTGTGATCATTCTGATATTGAGAGTGGTCTTGCATATCTTGTCTTGATGAAGAATACTTCTATCTCCAGCACATGTGTACTTCATCATGAGTTTTATCAGCAGTTTGAGATATTTCCACATTTTAATCCTTAAAGAGTAGAAATTCTTAGCTGCACCCTGAAGCAACTGTTTTTGATGCTTAAAAATCAGCCTAGCAATTTTTATTTCTTCAGATTTATAAGGTATATAATTTGTAAAAGGTGTATTCAGGCTGTTCCTCATTAGGATGTGGTAGTCTTGTGCCTAAGGGTTTGACTTGGGGTTTTTATCTTTCTTCTGCATGAATCTTGGAATGTTATGTAACGGTGTTAATCTCCAATCACAATAAAGGAATTCCCATGCTAGAAGGCACTGAAGATTCCACTATTGTAATAATGTATATTACAATAATGGAATATAATGTATATAGCATTCAGCAATGAATACCTAGAGAACACACATAAGGAGAAGGGTATGCATAGAATGGTTCTGATACAGGCATTTTAGTGACTTCCTGAGGCAGTGGCTGCATGCATACTGCTGGATTTATTCTCTGGCAATAAGGAATCTGTTTGCCACGGTTATTTGCAGTCCTGTTTTAAACCTACTTATATTACTGGCTTCAGAACTTGGTGAAAATTGATTCTACAATTTACTTACCTGTATAGAGAAGTTGTTACCCTTTGTTTGCTTTGAAACTACTTCCTGATATTTTAAATGGGGAATTCTAGTCTTGTGTTATATAATTTATCTATAATATGTATAACCTTTAAACATTTCTATTATGCTCCATGCAGTCTATTATATTTCATACAGTTATCCATTTAAGCTGCAGAGTCAGAGTTTTTCCTTCTATGTTAGGAACTGATTCTGGTCATCATTGTTGTCTTATCTTCTTTTAGAAGCCTGATTAGATCTTTTTTAGATAACAGTGATCAGCGTCACAGTATTCAAGATATGAGAGCGATGTGTTTTTAAGCAGTGATTTAGGAAAGTTTCTAGTGTTTGCTGCTTAAATATATCCAAATATTGAAAAGATGGTTGGTTTTTTCCCTTTTTGCATAAACATTTTTGTTTATTTTCAGGCTGGAAGTTTGATTGCTTGCTAAGAACTGTAAGAGGTCCATCATCGAATTTGACAGCAGAAATTGAGCCTCTCTTCTTTCTTTGATAGTTATGAGCACATTTTTAATGAATAGTAGACAAAATACAGTCAGCATCAAAAGTCATTAAACAGAATGCTTTTTGTAGCTAAATAATTTCAAAATAAATACATTATTTCATTGCCTTTTTGTACTTCCACTAGACTAATTCTAGGAGAGATTAACAAATGTGCATTGCTTAGCACAACATAGGTATCTTTCTTCTGCTAAAAATGGCTTGTCAATAAATAGATATTTATGTTTTTTCTGGAAGTCATGTTGTCACTATAAGGAAATGAAGATTGAAAACTACTGTAAGATGACACCTAGTAAAACCTTTTTCTGCATATTTTTCTGTAAATTAAATTAATTTTTCTATTGTTGTAGACCACACCAGCAAAACAGTAATATTTTCTGTTTATAAGAATTTCCAATGAATTCTGGTTAAACTAGATTGACATTTCTCAAATACTTAACATAAATCAATGGATCATTAGTTTTGAATTCTGAATTTACTGCATAAAGAATACATCTGCCAACCACTAGGTAGTTTTGAATGTTTTCAAATTATCTAATGGACATGTGATAGCAAGCCCACATCAAAAATTATTTAACACAATTTACACTATATATATAAACTCAGTGGGTTTATTTACAGTCAGTGCAGTTCCTGTTCAGACTGGTTTTTAATAGAACCTGTTGAAAATAACACACTCCACTTGAAAGAATAATTTCCAGAAAGAGAAAAATAGGTCTCTGCAGGCAATACACTTGTGACATTGGAATTATGAGAAGTCTAACATTCTGCTGTTTGTTTTCTTGGGCAGTAAGATAGATAGAAAGAAAGCAGAGAGTAAATGAGTTAAAATTATAATTTGCACTTTATAAAAAAAAAATACAGGGAGATTGTAGCTATTTCAAAGTAAAACAGAAATCTACAAAATACCTCTTAACTATGAAACTGGTTTTGTCTCCATAATGCAGTAAATATAAGGTACCAAAACAACTTCTGTTGTTTGATTTTGATGACTTATTGCATCTTTTACTGAGACTATTAAATATACCATTTGCAACATGACATGATAGTTGCCTGACTGTATGGTTGCCCTGGACCTTTTTCTCAAAATATTTACTAAAAGAAAAACTTGTTTATGTTGTTTGGATTGTTCACGATGTTAATGAGGTTAAGATACCCTTTCAGTGAGGAAATGGCTTGTTAAGCATTGGAACAAGCTGCCTAGGCAATAGACTCACCATCCCTGGAAGTGTCCAAGGAATGACTGGATGTGGCACTCAGTGGGGTGGTTTAGTTGACACGGTGGTGTTTGGTCAAAGGTTGGACTTGATACTGGAGGTCTTTTCCAACCTTAATAATTCTATGAATATAGTGGAACTCAGTTTTATCAGCAGACAACAATAAACGTGTTTGGAACAGGTAAAGATAATGATCATAAGATTTATATTTCTTAATTGTAACCCAACTGATCTATTTTAATCCTAAAACATACATGGATGTGTAATTCAGCAAAACCATAGAATATGATTAATTAAAAAATAAAAGATTCTGCATTTTTCATAAATTAATAAAGTTTATTAATAAACTTTATAATAAGGAACTTTTAAAAGATCAGGGAAAATATAAGAAACCTATTGTATATTTGTGAAGATAGAACTAAACTTCAAACAAAACCCAAGTAGGATGGTATAATGAGGAATTCCTTGAGGATCTGGGGTTATAAAAACAGACTTGGATATCGAAAGAAGATTACAACCAGAAATACTTAGCTGGCCAAAAGTTAGCATTATGAGCAAGGAAAAGGTGAAAGAAGGCCCCCAAAGTGCCATAATCTGTGTTTATATACTTTAAGGGAAAATATCCAGTTATTTATAAGGTAGGGCTGAATTGGAGCTATATCTGACCTATTTTGTGTACTAAAATCTCTAGATGTTTTGTGTTATGCAACAGAAGAAGTAAAACGTATTGTATGATTGAAGAAGGGAGTGTTTCCATATGTATATGCATAGAGGTGTAAGGCAATGCTTACTAGACAATACAGGCTGCAATACATTAACATAAAACAGCTCCTGAAAGGTTTTTGGGAAATATTTTCACTCTAATTTTTGCAATTTCTCAGGGTTTGTGAATGTCACAGGCTGTGGCACTACTAATATGCTGACAACATCCTGATTTGAACTGCTTTCAAAAAGAAATAGACAGTACCCCTAGAGGGATGACAGGTTGTCTGAATGAGATAAGCAAATAGATTTAGAAAATGCTGGCTTAAGCTTAACTTAAACAAGACAGACGTGATACTCTTATAATAAGAGGAAACCATGTTAAGCCTGCAGCTGAATCAGCGACCTCAGTTTCCAATGCAACATTTAGCACAGAGGCAAAAGGTGTTCTTGCAAAACATAGAGGCTATACATTCATTTTGGCATTAGCTTGTGCATTTCATTCTGTGAAGAATTGATGATAAAGATCATGCATCAATTTATATGATTTATCAAGTCTTGTTATTAGGAAGGTCAAAACTTCTAGAGAAGATCAGACCCCAGCTGCTGCACTCTACTGGCTCTACATTATTCATGATAATTTAATGTCATTCTCCTTAAAATGACTGGGCATGTTGTATTCTGTGAGTGGAAGTGATGTGAACCCTATTTTACATGCAATATTACTAGTTCCAAGTAAGATTAGTCCAAGAAGTGGCATAAGATGGTTTTGACTTGCTAAATGAAATCAGAAACTATTTTTTTTCTAGTTTGTCAGGGACTAAACTGGCAGAGGAGTGGCTTTTATTGCTGAGGCACTCTGACTAAATGATGGTAAAAATATGAAAAAAAATTCAGGTAATTATTAATTCTTGAAAATATAGATCTACATTGTAGAATTTTTTTTTTAATTTAGAATTGACTATTCAGTGCACCCACAGCTGCTACAATGTATAGAGTTTTTTTGTATGGATTATCTATAAATTTTCAATCATTCATGGTATATAAGTTTTTATTCATGTCAATTTAAGGGAAATTCAAGTTTGTGGAAGTAACTTTTTAATAACAGTTTTTTTTTCTTTTAACCAAGGAAATATTGCAATGAGCAACATATTCTTAGCTTTCTTACAGAGTTTCTATTTTGATAAAATAATCTCTTAGTTACATTCATGGAGATGACTTGGCAGAGACTAAGCAAAAGAAAAGAAAAAGAGAATATCTTCTGGTTCTTACGTTTTGTTAGGCTGATAGAAAATTTTATCAGTTTTTTTGATATATTTGCCTTTCTGTTCAGGCAGGGAACAGTTGTCTTCTGATAATTGGATAGAAAACAAAAAATACATGTATGATATTATGCTGATGAATTGTGGTCAGGTTCATGATTCTCATTGTGAACATAACAAATACCAAAATCTGAACTTCCATGGGGTTTATATTATCTGAATCACTTTGCATGGCATGCTTTATGTCATTATTTGCCCTCTGGTAATTCTTCATTTTGAATTAATATTCCATTAGGAATATAAGCCCAGCACAAAAACTGTATGCTATAGAACAGCAGTTAGGGTGCTTGAAACTGAAGGGAAGCTCGGGAGCTCAGCAATTCTTCAGCCTTCCTAAGAGAGAATCCTAGTCTGAAACCTAACAGAGAAAACCAGAATGTACATCCAGGCTGTGCTTCGTGTATATGATTTCTGGGCTCCAGTTAGTTGAGACAATTCCTTTTAATAACACAAAAATTGTTTTCATAGACCATCCTCTTCAAACTCAAGACTTCGTTTTTCTAGTTTAAAGATTTTCTTATCTCTCTTTGGCAAGTTCCCAGTGTATTTTATTCTGGCTCTCTGGGCTGCTCCACTCTGTTAAAGTTTTCCTCACTGTGGATATTTGTTATTTTTGTCAGTATTTTCCGTATTCTAAACATTTTAATTTTAAGTTAATGCTATTGGATTTGAAGAATAGATCAACACATTATAGTGTTTCCTGCATTATCTAGTTAAAAATATGTCAAAATAGATGCTTATATGTTAGTGTTCTTGTTTTTGGTTGAGTTTTCCAAGAGAAAATAATAAGCTTAGAAGTCAGAATCATAAAATCAAAGGATGTTGGAACTAGTTAGACTTTAATGGAACTGATCTCTCTCTTCCCTGAAGTCATGCTTCTGGGAATCCTGCAGCCACCCTTGTAGTTCTGTAAGCGTAAAAATATGTTCAGGATGCACTCACACAAGACAGCAGAGTTATGAGTGTCTGTTTTCATCACTTGGGAAAAATAATTACGGTTGGCTTGGGCTTCTTTTGGCATTACAGCTTCTGTTTTTGAATGAAAACTGCTGACTTGAGCTTTCTGGTGTGTCCAATGCTTGTAATTAGCTCACCTGGTATTATAGGCAAAGAGCTACTTTCTCCAGGGATGATTCTCTAGACCTTTTGCATGAGACTGTAGATCAAACCAGTCCTTTGCTACCTCTCCTCAATATAGTTCTCCTTATCACCTTCTTTCTGTCTATTTCATCCTTTCAACATTTTACCTGGAAAAACTCAGCACGGCCTTTATGCAAGAGGAATAACCTCCCAGAATATTGAGGTTATTAAGGTATCACACATGAGTAAGGGTATGACTAATGTAAAGGTGCTAACTTGTATAGTTTTTGGAGAGCACTATCTTTATCCCAGAGTAATCCCCATTTTTTTTTGTTTTGGTTTTTTTTTTCCATATAAACTGTTAGTAAGAAAACATGAACAGAAGATACCTCCATTTCTTCTGCTGTACATGCTACTGAGTGATTGAAAAATTTCTGGAAATAACTAGAAGTTTTTTAATTATTGGATAAATTTGGAAGACAGCTGATGAAGGATTTGAAGTCAGAAGTCAGTCAGCCTTTCTGTATAAAAGTTTATTTAGTGGTAAAAATAACATTTCCTGAAACAATCAAAGTGGCTTTACTGGTGACTTTTTACTGTTTTTATCAAATACATCAGGCTTCTTAAATCAGTAGTGATAGGTGCAATAAAAAAAGCTTTCAAAGGGTACTGTTAAAGAACAGTAATTTGATATAAAAAATATTCTAAATATTTTTATTTTGTGCTGCAGGTAGAGATATCAAGATAAGAGCATAATGAAAAATATTAAATAAATATTCAGGAAAGAGGAGAGATTCAGTGATCATGGTTGAATCAATTATAACACCGTAACTGCATAAATACCCTCAAGATGTTGGATTGAATTCTTGGAAAATCAAC
Organism: Promerops cafer; assembly: GCA_013398275.1. NCBI lineage: Eukaryota > Metazoa > Chordata > Aves > Passeriformes > Nectariniidae > Promerops > Promerops cafer. The sequence continues at coordinate 1,699,491 of VZSE01014220.1, read as the reverse complement.
AATTAGGTTCACGAACCAATACCAAATTTCTGAACCAGGAAGCAAGTTCTGAAACAGTTAACGCCAGCAGCTCTAGAAATGGATTTGGTGGATACCTTTTAGCTCTATTGAGTTTCTTAGTACTGAAAATGTTTGGTACTTCACAAAGGCTACCTGTGTGCTGTAAGCCATCCATCTTAAGGTCTGCTACTGAATGCAGGTGCTGAGAGTAGTTTGTACCTCTGGAATGACTTCTACAAATGACCCAGCTGTGGGTGGTGCTGGATGCTAATATGGGCACTTCCAGCTGCTAATGATACCAGTGGAAACAGTGATGGTTTTCATGCTAAGTTTCACATAGCAGTGGGTATTTTTGCTTACTTGCAGGTTGAAAGCAGAACCAGACCTGTCAGTCAACAGCATCTGGGGAATTCCTGTCCCCTGGAGCCAGGAAACACAATTAGGCTTGCTGAAAATACAATTAGGCTTCCCAGCTGCAGAGCTTTTCAGATGAAAGTTCAGTAATGTTGGTTACATGCTTTTAAACTCCTAACTTCTTTCAACAACATTTCTGTTTAATTGATACCTATGAGGTAATGCTGTGTTTGTCTTTGGGAGGGTTTCTTCTCTCAGTTGTGAACTTTTATTTTGATGTATTTACAGTGGTTGATTGAGATACAATTTTCAGAGTGAAGATGAGTAAAGTGTTAGTATCACTGTTGCCTTGCTTTGATAAGGAGTAGTTGTAGTATTTCCTGAATTAATTATATAAAAATATAATTAAAAGTTCATTCCTTAATTGAAGAGTTGGTGGTGGGCAGCAAGGCTAGAGGAAAGAAATGTCTATTTATTCTCCCTTATTTAAGGCAGGAAAGGATTAGACTGGTTTAGAAAGGCTGACTACAGGATGTGGAGCTCTGCCATGTTTACTTATGGAAGACATACTAGTTGAGACAATTGTCTTGTATCACTCGAAGAAGATTTTTGTTATGTGGTGGTAGTCTTCACTCTAGTTCTGGTTTTAGAGATTTGAGGACAATTGAACAGATAGTCAGAACATTCAGATATGCTCCAAAAGGAGGCCAGTCCACAAAATATTTATATCATGAAACCCTCCATCAGCTCTTCTGTTTTACAGATGAGTGTACCTTTTTACTTTATCAACGTCATCATTCCCATTTGCTTTTACTTGTGCACTCATGGGTGCTTTCTGTGATGATAGTAGAAGTACTATTGATTTTTAAAAAGTAGGAAATTTACTTATTTCTTCCAAAAGATTTTTTTCTGATTATGTTCTGTATAGAGAGAAAGTTGAAGTAAATTCATAGTGATGTGGCTCCTGGAGTATCTTGGACTCAGAACAAACACAGACAGATGGTGCCAGAGTGAGTTGATCAGAAGCCTGGGGTGAGGAGAAATACTACTGAGTACAAAGTCTCATCTATGAATAACATTAACAGACGGTGAAGATTCTCACAGAGCAAAAAAAGGCACTGTCACAGAAACAAAAATCCAGTTTTTACTGAGGCCTATTTGGAATATGGATTTGTCACTAACATGATTCAATTACTCCAAAATTTGAAAGCTGGTCAGTAACTCAAGTTACTCTTTCTACATGTCACGTATTTCTCATCCTTTAGGAAGTTTTGCATCCATTTGTATATTCTCTGTTTCAATAGTTGATTAGTAAGAATAGGTTTATTGTAGGAAATGGATTTTCTTGTTTCAGTGTGAGGATATTAAGCAGAGACAACTTTGATTTTGTCAGCGAGAACACATTCAGGCCTCTAATCTCAGGCATACTATATCTATGTATACAGACTGTGTCAGAAAATGGTTTTGGAACAGTTGTGGACACCCCTTTCTCCCAGTTATGTGCCTAAGAGCTAAATGTGTTTTATTGTTTCTAGTGCAGTGTTCACCAACAGGGTGAAAACCACTGATATTTGTAATGCAAAAATCTGATTAACAGGTAACTTCAGAAACAGCAGCATGTTGTCTGTTTCAAGATTAAATGTGAATTTAAAGTAGCAAGTATGCTGTAGTCATATTTCATTATATCTGGTGATGTTGCTACATTCTTCTCTTTGCAGTATCTATATTGAATTTCTTAAGAAAATATTATGCTATGTGTTCTGTCAGAAACTATTCTTTAAAAAAATTAGCTATTGGATTTGGGACTCCATTGTGTACATTTCCCATTTCCTAGCTGTTACAATAAAAAATACCTATGTACACTAAATGAATATTCTTACTTTGCCTAGAAATGCAACACTGAGGAGTTGTGATAATCCTAGGATCACAACTTTATCTCCTCTGGTGATTTGTTCAGGTATTGGCTGTGATATCACAGCCATGCCTTTGCTTCTCTTTTGACTGTACCTTTAGAGGCCAGGGAAAGATGAAAGTAAGATGTAGATATAATAAGCTGCTTCTTTGGGTGTCCATATTTAAAGAAAGCTCTTGCTTCCAATGTTGGAAACTGACTGTTACAAAGATCCTGTTGTAGCAGCTTAGTTACAATAGCAGAAAGAATTGGGAATATATCAGTATTGATATTGTGTCATCTGTGAATAGTGATGTCTGGTCAGTCCTGGATACAAAAGACATACAAAATAAGAATGGCAATTAATTTTGAACATGATTTATTTACAGGTGGAATTGACCACGTTCTGCAGTAAGTTGGACAATATTTTTCCCCACATTTTATTCCACAATGTCTACAATTAGGATAGTAGATTTTTTACAAAGTCATGGCAGTTGAGGGTACCTCTGTGAGAAAGAGCAAAAGGAAAACCACGTTCTAAAGTAAGGCTTTCCTTCTGCCAGAGTCTGCCAAGTTTGATTTGCATTGAACCCACTCAGGGATTAGGCCTGCAGATCTTATTATTTAAAAAGAAAAAGAAAAAAAAGGCTTCTCAGCAACTTACATGATGGCATAGCAATATAGTAATCTATGTGCCCTGATCAATAATACGAAAAAATAAAATACACAAACATAAGAACTGCGATGCGGGAGAATAAGTGCTTGATGAGGAGCAGAACTAAGACTTATTCTTCTTGTTTAAGTGCAATTGTGCTAAAACAAATGTGAGTAAAATCTGTTTATATTTACAAGACTATTCAAGCTTTGTAGGAAAACAGATATTCACAGAGCTGTCAGTGTCCCTTCTCCCTCTGGCAGCTCCTGGGGCCCACTGCTGCTGCTTCCTTCTCTCTGTGGGGTTAGGGGCAGCAGGCCAGCTCGTGGCCTGGCTTCATTCTCTTACAACCCTCATGTACACCCAGTAACGCTGAGCGCTTAATGGTTAATTAATAGGCTTTAATTAAGAGGTTAAAGGATTTCAATATAGGATTAAATTCTGATCTTCTCTCTGACACTGATTAGTTGGGGTGGTTTTGTACAACTACACTTATTTGGAAAACTCAAGCATTATCTGTCAGAAATAGTATTTGATTAACTTATACAGTTTTTGATGCAAAAAATTCTTATCTTTTACCAAATACTTTTTATCAAATAATTTTTAATCTTAAATGAAGAAATAATGCTGCAACCCAAATTGACGTATTTTACTTCTGAGAAGTGAAGTTTGAGTTCAGTGCACTTTTTCAGTAAAGGGGAGATATGGAGGCATGGATTTAGATATAATTAGTGTGGGGAAAATCATTACAGACCTTGTTCACACACTTACAAAAAGACCCTCCTGCAGGTGAGAACATCTGTCTCTCTGAGCTCCTTCCTCATTTAAAAAAAAAATTATATTAGCATGATGAAAGTAATCTGTATTTTGGCCTTAATTCCTGTTACTTTAAAAATATGAGCAGTATGGAAAATAACAGCCTTCTGAGAATTGGCAAACTGTTTCAAGAGGCTCTCCCCCTAGAGTGCTGCTAGCAATGTGGCTTCACTGGTGCTACTTTTACAGTAAGAATACTGACACAGTCAAAACCAAGATGCATCAGAAATAATTGCAAACACCACTTGTGGTGGTGATTGTTCAGCATCAAACATGTTGGTGTAGTTTTCTTGGGTGAAGTTGAGACAACCATGTGTTGAGCACAACCAAGACTTGCTTACACTGGCTTTCCCAGCATTGCTCACATTTATTTCCTGTTTGTTAGAAAAGGAAAATAACCAAGATAGGAACACTCCTGTCACAGAAGTAAAAAGATAGGGGCTACTTAATAATTGAAAATGCTCATGAATGTTGTAAACAATGTGGAATGAACTCATTCTAATCATGATACTGCAATGTCAGGAGGTGTTACATTTCGGAGCCGAGACAGTCTGACCTATTATTTAGCATGTGTTTATTTTGCCTATGTGTGTAATTGTCCAAAGAAAAAGTAATTTTCCCTTTCATAGTAAGGATAAAGACTTTTATCACAGTACCTTAGTTATTTCGGACATTTCTAAAACTACAGGTGTGAAGTGAATGGCTTCCTATTGTAAGTCAACAGATGATGCAAAAAAGTAACCCGAGTGACTATGAGAAATACTATCTCTGCTGGAGATGCCCTTTATAAATGTAATAATGTTGCAATGTGCTTAACTGCCAACAACTGTATTAGCCTCTTTTTCTGGCACATTTGGTAAATACCATATCCCTTTAAAAGGAAATTTAGAAGAAAGTTAATAAAAGTGTCATTTGTGAAAATGAGTAAAATATAAGATAAACTGTGAAACTTCAGAGTGAATAATTTAGATAGAACAGCAATGTGTACACTTTTAATAATGAGACTGTGTATACTTTTAATAATAAGGCTGTATGAAAATAACTTCTAGTACTTAAAATATTTATAAATGTTCCTCAGATTCCTTAAAATGATATTTAAAAGAATTCCTAAAATAAGCAGTATCAGCAAAAATGTAGAGATAATCAAGGGGCAACTAGATTTCTAATGTTTTTACATTAGTGTAATATTTCTGCTTCCAAACCGAGTTCAAGTGAATCAGGAAGAAACATCTAACTATAAAAATCAGCATGTTTTTGTCAGCATAGATACAAAAAGTAGAATGATAGGATACAAATAGCCTGTAAAAGGAAACTTTTATGGGAGACAAGTGTATTTCTGGGAGTTTAGATTTCAGTTGAGAATTTTTGTATAGGGTATGAAAGTTTGTGTACATCCTGTCTCAACTGCATATGGAAAATATCCCAGTAGGAGTCTTGAGTTTTGCAAAAAGCTCATAACATAGTAAAGGTGCTGCAATAGCTGCAAAATAATCCTAATTCTAGAAAATAAAGTACTTTTTTGTTAAAAAAAAGAGAAAAAAAATAATGAGATATTATTTCCTTTCTGTTCAGCAAGGAGCTCTGACCCTTTCTACGTTTTTTTTTACCTGGGGATCTTTTGTGGTTGATTGACTTACAGGTCTAGAGACATTTTGGTTTCTGGTTGGGATTTTCTAATAGACAGCTGCAAGTGGTGGTAGTTGAGAGTGTCATGATTCTGGATGTGTATAATTTTGATGTGCTTATTTTATAGCACTATACAGATATTCTCATAGAAAATTTCTATGAGATTTTCTCATTTAAGGATGCTGGTTGTCATCCATATGAGATGGAATGCAGAAAGAAAGGCTCACTATTCCTGTGCACAGTTTCTGCAAACTCCACTTTCAATTGTCCAAAGTGCTTAGCAGCAGTAGTACATGATAACACTATGGCATCAGTAGAACTGAAGATTCAAATAGTATCACCTATTGAACGGTGTCTCTGATGGTGTCCTTTTTAATATTCACTAAAGCTTGAGCTCATGTTGCACTGTTACCCTTAAATGAGAGAGTTCTAAACATTTCCTTCTGTCACTAAGACTGTTTTTCCAAACTTGAAACACAATTGTCTTTGAGACAATTGTTTTTTCCTATCAGAATTGGCAGAAATTATTTAAGTGAAGTTGAAGGTATCTGGGTATGTAAAGCATGCAGATGGACTGTTTACGTCTTTTTTTTGGTAATGAGTTAGTTAAAAAAATTGACCATAATTATCTATAATTTTTACAGTTCCTGGGAGCCTACTTTTGCTGTAAGTTCAACTGCTTGCTCCTGATCTTTGTTGTCAGCTGAGGTTCACTTCTTACAGCTTCAGCATTTTATCAAAGCAGCTCCTTTGGGATAGTGTGGATTACAAACACAGGGACGAGGCCATGGAACTGGAGATAAAATATTTTTAACTGCATGAATGCAGTTGTGGAATGAACTTGGAGAATTTCCTTGGAGAGTCAGGCACTTTTTAAATTACAGCTGGCATGGTTAATCTTACTTTAAATGAGACCTAAAATTACCTGTGAAATGTTGGCCTTGTCACAAGGGTAAAGAGCAGAAGGAAAACTACCACTGTTGTGTGTAACAGTATGGATTTAGCTTACCCACTTGATGCTTAAACATTAAAACCAGAGTCATACTGATGCTTCCAGTACACCTGGAGAAGGTAAAGGATTAGATGAAAAAATCTATTAGAGGAAAAATGAAGAATTTTTTAATGAAGAAAGAATTAAAAATGCAGCTAAGAAAGTTTGTTTTAGAGTCAATTGGGAAAAACATGGTAGGAATAGACAGACTCACAATGGTTTAAGAAACTATTTTCTAATTTTTTTTAACTGCATGAGCAGCTATGGAGAATGAGGAAAAATAGTGCAGTGTAATCACCATAATGTTTGCATGAAAGTTGTGGAAGCTTCTGCTGTAATCTTCTGATTTTATATAAAATCCAGAAAAGAATAATTAGAACCTTCTCAATTACATTGAAATAAAACAGAGTGGTGTGAAAATATTCTAAGGTGTAAAGTAGTTTCCATATGGATTTACGAAGGAACCTTACTTGTTTACAGGTGGTTACTCTCATAAGTATCAGCTATGGAGAAATTAGGGAGCTTTGTCTGAATGATTTGGCCATTAAACTTTTGGAGAAATGTGGTATTATCTTTAATTTTAAATGCCCATATTTCTTATTATCACCAAAGTGTTGGAAAAGGTCTTGATAAATTGGATGTTTTACTATGTTGTGTCTGTTTAAAACTTAGCTGTGACTTTCTAGCTTTATGTCTATTATAGATTGTAAAAGTAGAATAAACAAATGAGTAAAAGATGAATTTTAATAAATGAGAAACAATTAGAAAGATACCACTTCTCAGTTTAATCTTGCAATTAGTTTGAAATGCTGAGAAAAAGGTAGAAGCAATTATCTGTTTGTGGTTCTGAGGAAAAAACTGGAAGCAACAGGTGCAGCCAGGAGCTACCTACTTCCTTTTTCCTTTTTATGCATCTTGTCTGGCTTTCTCTCGATATCAATAAACCCACACAGAAATATGGTAACATTAATTGTGTCAATCTTCTTTAGTCCATATGTTCATCTTCTTCATGTTCACTTTTTCTTGTGTTTATAGGATTATTGTGCTTAGCTATTGTTCCCTGCTCCGCTGTTAACAAAGAGCAGTTTCACTGCTGCTAATAAACAAAGTTAATAAACAAAGGCTGCAGTTTTATTCAATACTGAGCATTATAAAGAGAAAAAAAAAATAGGTAAGGTAATCCTGTCTGTTCCAGGTAGGCTTTTTATCTAGCTGGTGTGTTTTCTTTTGATTCATTTACAGAGTCATATCCTCATTTATTAAAATGCAGGGGCTTTTTTTTTCCCACATTGTTTCTTGTCTTTTTTTTTTTTTTTTAAACAGAGTTTCTGAATGTATTAAATTAAACTAGAGACAGTGACATGACTTCATCTGTAGTTAAAAATTTATTTAGGGTCATACCAAATTAAGTAATTCATTGTGATGTCAGGAAGAGTGCAATGGGAGAATATTTTCTATTTTGTGAGGGAGGTCAAACATACTGTGAACAAAATGTGATGCAGTGACCTGTAAGCCTTTGCAGAAAGCCCTAGTAAGTGGGGAAAAGAGAGAATGGAGCCAGGCCAACCTGAAGACATCATACTGGCCATCTATTTTACTCCTAAGAATAGCCTGTTCTGAGGTTTCCAGCAGCAGAGAATGTTTGGGTTCATTCTCCAGCATGAGGCAAATGATGTTAGGTCATAACAGGACATCTTTACCCTGCTCCCTTGCATGGAAAAGAGAGACAGAAACAGAGATCTGGTGGTTTTGGATGCTCATTAGCTCTGATATAGTTGGCTTTTCCCACTTGAATTATAAGTGAGCAGCAGCACTGGTAAAAACCAAGGGCGAGATCATTTAGCAGCCACACTCCTTCCTTTCCATTCTCTTAGCTCTTCTCTTCAGCATTTAGTTTATTTTCAGCATTTCAGGCACAGTCAGTGTAATTCACTTAGATTTAGAATATATACGTGCACTTAGACTAAAAATATATGAATTTTACAATATCGTTTCACGGAAATTATCCAAAGACATAATGTTCCATCTGTGTGAACTTACTTTAACCCTGACTGTGCCCTTTTCACCTAGGATCTAGATTTTGGCCATCTTGTAGAGTGGTTTTTTGAAAGTTTTTTTTTTTTTTTAAGGTTTTTTTGTTTTTAGATCTTTTTGTGAATTCAGTAAGAGTATGATAGTGATAAATAAATACTTCACTGATTGAGAGGCAAGTAGTATTTTTCTTAGTGTGAATGAAGTTATTTCTTTTGTAAGTAAGTAAATCTTTCACCATGTTTGGGGCCTCCTTATTCTCTGAGTAGTCAATTCTGTAGGCTCTTCAAAGATGTTCTGCACTTTAAATTACGTCACTGTTCCTCTGTGTCTGTTTCATGTTAACGAATATCACAGAATAATTAAAGTACATATTCCTTAATAGGTTAGAGATTAGGAAACATGAAAATCATGGGGTTTTTTTCCTAGGTAGCTCCACCTGTAAACCAACTCAAATCATAATAGCTGAAAAAGCTAAAAATTTCAGATTTGTTTCTACTGACATTTTCAGGAGGATTTACTCTATGTTAAGAAAAAAAGTCACAGTGAAATATCTCACTATTGGACACTGTTGAATAGGGCTGTTATTGTCATTATATGGCTTATATTTAACCTTCTTTTACTAAACAAAATACTGAAAATGTTAGGAAAAATGTGTCTGTTAACTTTTAAAGTGAGGAAAATGCATTTCTCACCTGGAAAAAATAGTGTGGAGTTCATTTTCTGCTACGTTCTTCACTTAAACAGATAAAAATCAGATTATTTATGCCAAGTACAACTCACAGGAGAGACTATGCACACTTCTGAGATAAGCTTGGGAGTTATTGTTTCTACATAGATTTCTTGGACTCAGGGCAGGTAGAAATTCAAATGAATTGGATTTTATAGTATCTCTGTTTTAAAACAAAAAGTTTGTGAAAGTTTAGCTAAAACTGGTACTTTCAGCAGGAATAAAAGTAAGCACCTCCGACTAGCTCTTTTCAATACTTAGATTTCTCCTACTTACTGTAAATTCCAGTGCATAGATTAAAAAGCAGCATTTTTACTTTACAGTTGTATTTTTTAAGCCCTTTCAATTTGCACTCTCTGAATGTATTTTTTTCAATCTAAAGTCTAAGCTTAGACGTTTCACTTGGACAGGTGCCCCTGAAGTTAAACCTACTGACAGTAGAAAAGAGTTAATTTTTATTTGAGGAAATCAGAAAGTTAGAAAAAATATGTCAATTCCAATGAGACAGTTGAGATCTTTCCAGCAAGAAAGTTAAAGTGCTGTGAATTGAGTGAATGTAGAGATCTCTCTGACATCTACTTTCTTTCAATATTTCATTTTTATTGATATGAAAGCTGAAAACTCTGAATTGTGAATGGCTTCAATACTCTAGTTGTGTTATCTGCCCAGGTATGATAACCCATTAATTTCAAATAGAATTGGATGTGAGGTTTCTGTTTGAAGTTAGATTTGAGTCTTTGTTTGCTTAATAATTTTTCTCTATCTGGTAGACTTAAAGCAGAATCATGGTCTTCTCTAGAAGAGTTTTGTTTGATGCCCTTTCTCATTTCAGTTGAATACTGGCAAAATCATAATTTTTTCAATTAAGAAAAGTCCTATTTTGCATTGCTATGCATTTTTTAAAATTTCTATTTTACTGCCTACACATATCCATATCAAAGCATAAACTCAAGGTTTTTCTGCCTTTTGCACTTCATAGAGTTGAAAGGAAATGTGAGTTCATTGGTCAGATATGAGAGAGCTATTCTCACAGTAGTTTATAAAAAACAAAGAGCTGAGTTTTTTTCTGTTAATAAAAGTGGTCACTTTTTTCATTTCAACACTACTAAGCCAAGTAGTTCTTGTTAAATATTTTCCGTATGATTCTGCTTGGGTTTATACTTCATGTCTCTTGTCTGATTCCATAAAGCCCTTGCCAATAATGTAACAACAGGAATGTTCTTTGAAGAGAGTCTCTGAACTGACCTCAAAGCATGGTTATTGCCAAGACTCAGTTAAGGCAAATGGAGCTCTATCTGGGCAAGTTTTGACAAGCTCCAAGCATAGTGATCCCACAGTGTCTTGGGACAAGTTTTTTTGGTGCTGCATTGCCTTCCAAATGGACATGCTTCTTTTAATGCCCAGCCTGACCCCCCTCACAAAGTGGCATTTTAGTGCCTTTTGCTGCTTGATTTGGATTTTTGACTACCAGGAAGAATTTGGCTCTGTAATTTTTCTTTTCAGGTAATGTTTAGATAGCTAGTTTCAGACAGGTGTTAAATCACTCCTTAGTCCATTCCCCTTCTCTGGATTGAGCAAAGACATGATAATTTTCTTTTTTGTTGACAAACTGGACTTGTCAAACATGTCCAATTTGTCCACATCCATCAATAACAGGCAGACACCAACCTAGGCACAATAGTCCAGGTGCAGCCTTGCCAGTGCCAGTCAAAGGGAATAAATAACTTCCCTTAATCTGCTGCTCATACTCTTGCTAATATGGGCCCATATGTAATTTGTCCAATTTGTAATGCAAGCACACACACCACTGGCTCATTGCCTGGTTTCCACCCCATTTTCCAGGGGTTCTTATCACCAGAACTGCTGTTCAGCCTGCTGTTTCCCAACTTCTACCAACACATGGGGTTATAGATATGAGAGTAGTAGCCATTAAGTAGTGGGTGTACACAGTGACAGGTTAGCTGGCACTATTGTAAAAGCAGGAACTTCAAGTGTACAGTACAGGGGAGAATGTCACATGCTACCAGACAGTCATTGCCACCAGCAGAAACATTGTTAAATGAATGGACTTGGCAGAACTGAAAGTGAACAAACCCTTTTTGAAGCCTGGATTAAAGCCACATCCATGCTCAGTGCCTGGGAATACAAAATGAGGCAAGTGCTACATCTGTAATAAAACTTTGAGAGAAGCATAGCCAGGAAATGAGGAGTGGCTTCTACACTTATGTCTGGCCTAAACATCCTGGGTTCTTTCTTAACTGTTGCCCTTCTAATGGTAGATTTTAAGCAGATTTAGAAATTTCAGAAGCATTTATGTGAATTTTTGGGAGGCAGGTATAGTTTCAGAACTTTTTGTCAGTAACTTTTTTTTTAGTTTTGGTAAAATGCTGAAAGTTATAGGGACATTTCTGGAGGGGAGGAGAAAATGAAAACTTCTGTACAATAATAAAATGTCAATAATAAACTTGCTTTTCTTACTTGCCTTTGGCATGGATCAGGAGAGACTCACAGTTTGCTGCTTTTTGACTGATATTGAATTTTTCATTTCTGGAAAGATGTGGGCAATCAGGAAAAGCAGAATTAAATTAACTCCATTCCAGAACAAAGCAAGTAGTTCAATAGAAACTATTTCTTGACGCTGGCAGAGTGATCCAAGTTCTTACAAACAGTTGCTTTTCACACTGAGAAGCCCTCTATGAAGTTATCTTGGATATGTTCTTTTAAATAAAAAAAACTTGTCTAGTCATATAAGCCTCATGAACTTCACCACTGTAACTTCCAGCAGAAATAAATGTGATTCAGGGAAGTAATTCTTACAGGAACAGAACTTAATTACCAGCTTCCCAGACTAAACTTTCATTATCATTAGGTGTTTGTGTAAACTCATGCCAACTTCTCCTTTTCCTCTAACATTTATAGCAGTTGTTAAAGTACATACTTGTATTTTTGAAACAAATGTAGTAAAGGAGTGAGACTTTGCATCAGTACAGGTAGATGGCATGTGCTATAGGGGCCATTGCCAAAATACACCTATATAAGGGTCATGGATATGCATTGCTGAGTTTTCTACTTAAATGAGCTGTTAATTATTATTTAAATTTACAAACAAAAGAAGTCCCTATCATGTCTGAAAATAAGGCTTTTCATTGTGGATAAAATTTTGGCCCGAAATACAACTTTTGTACAGAACCCATTTTTTCACTACTAGAAAGACATTGAGGTGGTGAAGTGTGTCCAGAGAAGGGCAGTGAATTGGTGAAGGGTCTGGAGTCCCATGAGGAGCAGCTGAGGGCGCTGGGGTTGTTTAGCCTGGAGAAAAAGAAGCCCAGGGGTGACCTTAATCCTCTCTACAACTACGTGAAAGGAGGGTGTAGCCAGGTCTGGGTCTGGCTCTTCTCTCAGGTAACCAGTGATTGGATGAGAGGAAATGGCCTCTAGTTGCACCAGGGGAGGTTTAGATTGGATATTAAGAAAAAATTCTTCATGGAAAGGGTTTTCAGTCATTGGAACAGGATGTTCAGGGAAGTGTTTGAGTCACCATCCCTGGAGGTATTTAAAAGATGTATGGATGTGGCATTTGGGGACATGGATCAGCAGTGACCTTGGCAATTCTGGGTTAACAGTTGGACTCAATGATCTTAAAAGTCTATTCCAACCTAAACTAGTCTATGAATCATGGATGGCTCTTGATCTCTTGCATTAACAGAGTAAGTGACTGGATATAGGGACTGGAAATTGTAGTCTTGGGATACTTGAGTTTGGTTTCAGGCTCTGAAGTTTGCCTTGGTACCGGTTGCTTTAATTTCCCTAGTAAGTGAACTCCTGAGCCCCTCAGGCAGCAATGTTCTCAGTAGAAAGATGTCTGCAGACAGCTTGAACAAAATAGAATTTTATTTTGCATTATGTTTTCTGGAAAGTCACATTATAAAGTTCTTGCTAAATGTGTTTCAGATACTGTGCTATTCTAAACACCTAATTATTGCTGTGTGTTAAATTTTGGCTTAAACCTGTGCAGGCTAGATGATAAAAAAATAATTATTTCTCTACAAAATAGATCAAAATTTTTAAAATGAAATTCCTAAAATGAATACTCTGTATTTTGTTTTGAGTATGCATATTCATCTCAGGTGATTCTGCTTAGTACATAGAACACATATTTTGTCTAAATGAATATTTCGTAGATTCTTGTCTTCTCTGTTTAATTATTTCTGACAGCTATCAATACATGTAATATTTTTCTTGAAACAGAAAAAGATGTAATAATGAACGATTTGTCAGATGATGTTGTTTCCTACTAGAACAAGGATTTTGGAAAACGACTCGGTATAACCTTGAAAAGTTTATACTTTAAAGGAAAAGTTATGACCTTTACATAGATTCTTGTGCCCAAGAGGAAACACAAGTGAAATTATTTCAGTACATGAGGCTTAAGATTTGGCAAAAGCCTTGTGCTTTTTATGCATCAGTGAGACTGGTAAGCAAGTAATCATACAAACAAAGACTGTAGATTATAAGGAAGCCACAAAACTGAATGCAGCCTAAAAATAAACTTGGAGTTCAGCATAGATAATATGCTTTAAATGAAGAATGCAGTGTTAAGCAAAATTAAAAGGCAGGCAAGGTCTCAGAGATTACATGTGTTATTGATGGAAACAGGCCAGACTACCAACTACCAATTATACAGTGTCGTCAGTGTAAAACGCTGAAATGTGCCAGGTTTCCAGACTTCCAAATTTTTTTCAACTTTATTCAGCTCTTGCTTATTAGGAATTTGTGTCCTGCCCCATTCAACAGAGCACTCAACAGTGAGCTCTTTTGAAGCAGGGAGAAGGCAGATTTTTCTTTCTCCTGGCTGTCCAAATGGCTTTTAGGGCGATGCCAACTCTCCCATCCCTCCCGCAGAGGTCTCAGACGAGCCCCTCTCCCTGCTCTGCTGCTGGCCAGGGGGCTGGTGCAGGAGGGAAAAGGGAGCCTCTGCTGTTGGGAGTCCACACTGCTGGGCCTGAGGACAGCCCGTGGACTCAGGATTGGTCTTGAAGTCACAAGAGCAGGTACACAGAAAAATGACACATAAGCAAGTGAAGTAACCTTCTTTCCCTCTTCCTGGGAAAGGGTCAGTGGCAGCTGGGAGCTCAGGCAGCAGGTTGGTGCAGAGGAGAGGCATGACTCCAGCCTCCTGTCTTTCCTGCTGGAGAGAGGCAGCTGCCTGCCTGTTCCTACAATTCCTCTGTGGTCTAATGTAAAGTGAATTCTTAGGGGAGTTTTCCTGGAAAACAAAGTAAATCCCAACAATTCTTGCTGTATGTGTGAATATCCATGATAAACAACTGCTTGAGTTGATTTTTAACTGATTTGTGTAATATTTGTTTTGGTAGGTGCCTCTGAAAATTCTGATGAAATAGTTTTGCATTATTAATTTATATGTGATCTGTATAAACAATATATTTATGCTTAAGGAAGTTGGTTTCCTGGACTTAATTGTTTTCTAGGAGGTTATTTTTTGTTCTATCTTATGATTCATGTGTGGTTTTTTATTAACTTAATCTCAAGATTCTCAAGAAGAGTAATTCTAAGGAAAAATAAATGCCTTTTGCAATTTTACTTTTTTTGTCTTATGTTACCTTTTTAATGTTTCATAAAAAATGCTTAATTTTTTGGGTTTTGCATGAACTTATTCAAGGAACTAAATAATCTGCCTAAATTAGATTAATAAATATTAATTTGCTAAACTTTACAATCTCTATTGCAAAGTTAGGCATGCTGAATTCCATGCTAAGAATTTAAATATCACTGTTCAGACCCCTTTAAACCACAATGATAAAAAAACCCAGAGAGATCAAAGTTCTTTTTTTTTTCTCAATGTGTTTGAAACTCTTGTGATATGCCATGTCACCCTTCCCTTCTTTTTCAGAATCTGCAAAAGCAAAAATATTATGGCTATTTATAATGAAAATTAAACTTCCCATGACATCATTTACCTTTAGAAATAGGGCTTTTGAGAAAAAAACTACTATTATAGACCACGAAATGTGTCTGTAGGTTTGGTCACCATGAGACAGCATTATCATGTATCGAGATTTGATGATTGTGGACTCAGAAATATGGATGATTAACATGATAAATTAACATTGCAGTTCTGTACACTCATGGCCACTGACTGCATTTGTTTCTATTTCTGGAAATCAATGGTAAATGTATGTGTGTATCTTAGGTAATTTTTCCTGGATTTTACACGTTAGGCTGTCTTCTTCTTTACATTTTACACAAGATGACAGTTCCTATCCAATTATATGAATGGCTTAAATGATTTGTAATAACTTGTTAAGATGAGGTAACTTATTATGGGCTTAAACCCAGGGATTGAAAAGTCATTGAAAAAGCATTTTGGAACCATTATTCTGTGCAGTATTGTTAGATAAATGAAGATAAACTAGATCAAGAAAAGGTACTTGAATCTGTCTGGTGGAAGTAATAATTGGATAAAAGTACACTATAAAGAATAAATTAGATTTTTTCCCCTCCTCTTAGCCAGTTTATTGTTTAGTACCTTGGGCTCTTGGATCACTTATTCTGTGTTTCCAGCTGTTGTATTTGTAGCAAACATCTGGTCCCATCCTAAAGCAGTTACATCTCTTTGTAACAGCTGGACTATGAGCTGAATGTTATCAATGTTGAGCTTCCTCCTAGAGTTTAGTTATAATGAAAAAGAAATAATTCTTGAATGTAACACTTCTGGAGCATTATAAATTAAATATATTTGCTTTACTACAGTATTTCTCTCTGATTTGTAAAAATGATTACAGTTTAGTGACTGTGAAGTATTTGTGGGCAAAAGTAAACAACAACTAATGATCTCTTCTCTTCTGCAGAAAATTACATCAGCAGTTTGAGATGTATAAGGAGCAAGTGAAGAAGATGGGTGAAGAATCACAGCAGCACCAGGAGCAGAAGGGTGATGCCCCAACCTGTGGCATCTGCCACAAAACAAAATTTGCGGATGGCTGTGGCCATAACTGTTCCTATTGCCAAACCAAATTCTGTGCGCGCTGCGGAGGAAGAGTGTCTCTGCGCTCAAACAAGGTACGGAGCCATGAGCGTTTAAGAGCAGGCTTCTCCTAGGCTCAGTATCTCTCATTCACTGCTTATGAGTCCAAATCACATAACTACTGAAAGATCTCCTTTAAGGAGACAATGGTATCTACTTCAGGGGCTTTTAAGATAGCTGTCCTCATTTCATGTAATTTCCAATTGCATGTGAATTTGTGATTAAGGCTTTTAAGTTAATACATACCATTTTTTGACTAACAAACTCATGCAACTACATTTCTTTGATTGGAGGATGACTCTCTATTTGGGAAACAGAAGTGTATCTACTGATCTAGTGATGCTAATATTGAGACATTGATTATTACAAAGAGCAAGGATTTGTTTCTTTCCTGCTTCCCTAGGCTCCTCGGTACAAGATTATTGTAAAATTAGTGTTAGAACATTATATACAACATAACATAACACAACACAACATAATATAATACAGCACAACACAATATAATATAATACAATATAACGCAACACAATATAATACAATATAACACAACATAACACAATATAATATCTTTTAAATATTTATTATCTATTGTACATATCCACACATATTATGCATATTTATTTATGCATACACATGCAAATGTTAACCTATTTCTGGAAAATAACTAAGTGCACTAACGTGTATTGTTTTGTATATGCTGGTGTTTATTCTATAACAAGTGGTAAACCAGCAATCTAAATTCTTAAAAAAGCTGAATGATAGAGTAAAAAATTCAGCACAACTGATATAATCATAGAAAACTCTTCTGAGATCATTTTACTCAGCATTTTAGATAAAATCTTCAGATCTGATACTCGGAATCTTTCTCAGATTCTGACAGATACTTGTAGAAGACATATGGCAATATTCAAGAAGTATCATGCTAGTCTTTTGTGAAAATACATATTTGGTAAACAATACAATATTTTATTATTTTAATGTTTATACATGTAGTATTTTTATATAATTTATTTCCATAAGTCATTTTTTTTCAGTAATATGCTCATTGCAAATACCATGCAATTGGTAACTATTATCTTTTGTAAAGTGGGAGAAAATAGTATGCATGTTATGTATTTCTTTGCCTAAGTTTGAAAAGTAGATTTAAATAACAGACTGAAGTTTTTGATTAACAAAGTATGAAATAATAAGAAACGTAAAAATGTAATAATAGTTCCTGATGATTGAAGTAACTGAGATTATGTGTAATGTGTCAAATTGCCTTGGTTTTCATTAAGGTAACTTAAAAATTTTGCCTTCAGTAGGTTCACATATTTTATTTGGTTTTTTTTATAACTAACTAAGTCATGTTGCCAGTAATAGGAGAGATAATAATTTCTGTATTAATTTCATCTGATTATAAAAGCCAATTAGGACAGATATTTGAGTTATTATGCCTACATCCTTAGAAACATAGCATTAGGAAGGATGCTTCATTTCCTAATGACACATTCTGATCCACCAGTTAGATTCTCCTTGAGATGGATCATCTGAACTTGACAGATATATGTCTGACTTCTCTTGACAGATTTCCAATGAGATTCTTCCATAGAGTCCTAGGTAATTCCACTGCTTCACCATGCTTACCATAGATAGCCTTTCTTACTGTCTAACCTAAACCTCTTTCAGTAAGTCAAGTTCTCCTTTCAGTCTGAGACTGTTCTAGAACACTTCTCAGATGGCACTATTTTATATTACTTTTGCTAATTTAGTGTAAGGCTTTCCTGCACCTCATTTATTTTTATTCTAGATAATTTATGAATAAGGTGAACAGAGTATCTTTAGACTGATTCCCTGTGAAGCTTTGCTGGTGAAAACTTTCTCTTAAAAAGACCCTGATCATTTATTCCTGGTTTTTCTTCTTGTTTTCTCATGGATGAATTTATTCCTATTCCATGGCAACTGAGATACTTTAAATGCCTGTAATCCCAACTGAGCAGTAGGAAAATATCCCATTTTCTCACTTTCTCTGACTACTTGAAAGAATTCTAATACATGTAACAGATGTGAATTCCCTCTACTAAAGCCATTCTGACTTCTCCACATTTTATCATAATTTATTCATATGCTTGCTAATTTTATTGTGTATTTGAGTTTCTAGAAATCTGTCCAGTGTGGATGTCAGACTCATTTGTTCTTCAATTGATATAATGTTGAAATTCCTTAAAAATATCTTGGTATTTTTGCCAACTTTTATACTTCTTATCAATGAAAGACTGTATTACAGTTAATAATTATTTTAGACTGGAGATGCTTTACACTGTCATTTCATTTAAAAAATGTTATTTTTTTTGTTGACTCACTTTATAGCTTCTCTTTCTGAAATATCAGTGCAAAGTATGTCCTCCAGGTTATTCTGCATAAAATAATATTCCAGAATAAATACCATCCTATCACTGTGAATATAAACAAAAAAGATGTAATTCAGAAAGACTGTGACAGTCTCGTATTTGTGCCCTGCTTTATGCCTACACTGATTATTCTATTAAAAATATTTTGGTCTACCAGAATTCATTCTTATCTCTCTTCTTTTCTGAATACAACTTCAGTTTCTTGACGGATGACTTCTAATAACTTCCTATTTTAAATTTGCTTTTTTTTGGTCTTTGTAGACATTTTTTGACACTATAGATATGTGTGTGTGTGTGTGTATATATATATATGTATACATACATATGTCTTCTTTGGACCTTATATAAGGTGATATTTACTCTGTCTGAAATGTTCCTTGGTAGATCTATTTGAGGTCTTCATAATATCAAGTTTCAAGCTGAACTCCTGCCTTTTACTCCAGGTTCTGTTCCTAAATTGTTTAGTACAGACAAGTATTAGCAGCATGCGCCTCAGATGATGGAGAATTGTAAAGAATACTCCCTCCAAAGGTCTCAGGGCTGACTACTGCTTACAAGGTTCATGGCCATGAGTAGGAGCAGGGAGTGGAAATGTTTTGACTGTTGTCAGAGCATTAGATTAGGGTTCTCAAAATGTTTGGATGATTTATTCCTTTTTCAGTTTCATTTAAGTGCCTTAAATATATAGGCATTAACATTCAGTTCAAGCTGTACAAAAATTATCATTATGTGGGAGTTCCTTCTGGCTCAAACAAATAAAAATGATAATGGTGGCACTTTAGCTTCTCTACAATTTATTATATTTGTGAATGGTGTATTTAGTGAAATGGGGGCTTAAATTTCAAGGGAGTAAAAAACCTTGAACAGTCATCTTTTATGTCTATGAACAGTTTCAGATTGATTAAAACTGAAATAATAAATCATGTGAGAGCAAGCAGTAATTGTTCTTAGTAATAAGAGTACCACTGATATATAAAATATACTCCTGTTCCATTTTTAATTACATACTAATTTATATAGGGAAATGCACATTGAATGAGTCAGTAGATAGCAGAATGAAGCTTATGCAGGTGAGAAATCTAAATTCTAAAATGTTGGAAAAATACAGCCTCCCGACTGATACAACATTGTGTGCAGTGAATATAAATTTTAGCACCTCAGAATGCCAGTTCACTAAGCCAACCTTTCACTTGTACAGAAGGGAAAAAGTGCTTGTCTGGAAAGTTGACTTAATGCATGCTGAATACCTTCTGTAAGGGTATTTGGCAACTTATTATCACTTGGAGCCACTGAAACATCGTTCTTTCTTTGTCTTTGAAGAACATAAGAGATTTTCAGTTGTTTTATAGGACCCAAAACCAACATGGGAAACATGTAAGGTGTAAGTAGGGAACTTCTCTCAGTTCCCCTGGTTCAGTGCAAGCTTTGCATTCTGATTATTTCCCTGATTTTTTAATTTTGAAAAAACCATCCAGTTCCCTTTGCTGAATGATTCTAACTGCAGGACTTGCAATGTGATCATCTGTAGGCAGTTGCAACACAAAATTGTAGCATACTTGTGGTAATGCATAATCCTTTTCATTTTGTTGAGAATTAGCAAGCATGGAAGAATTAGTCTGTCACAATCAGGTCTTCTAAGTCTAGGATTTGGAATAAACTCCATGATTTGTTATTGCACACAAGTAAGTTGGTCTTTAGGAGAAGAGGTTTGACTTTGCATTTCTCTACAAAAGACGCATAACACTGCAAACATGAGGAGAGGATTCCTCTAAACATTTTGTGTGGTTTTCCTTTGCAGTTTAATCCGTGTAACACCTGTAAAAACTGGTAACCTGTAACTGTATTCATCTCTATGGAGAACAAGTATCTCTGAAAAAAAAGAAAGTCAGCGTAAATTATTCCAAAGACATTCCACTTCTTATTCAGAAGTTGTAAATTCACAGTTGGAGGGTGTAAAAGTTACACTTCTCATTAGCATGAATTTCACATCTCAGTCTCCCCATGGGTAGAATAGAATTTGCATAATCAGATATGTTAAAGACTTCCAATCTTAAATCTGGTCCTGATTATATTGGACTAATGTTAATGCCATAGGAACATCTGTGATAGATAAAATATCTCTAAATCATTTAGAAATGATCAACTCCTTCGATTTTATTTGAGGTGATCAACCTCTTTATTCCTTTGAAAGTTATACCCAAACTTATCAGGACTACAGTTCAGCTAGTGTGCTTCATGGTCCTTAGTAGCTTCCCCACTCCTTTCCTGGTGGAGTTTGGCTTCTGTGATGTGGTGCAGCCGTAACCCGGGATCAGCCTTGGGGAAAGAGCTGTGTGAGGATGATTTGCAACAAGCTCCCTTGGGAGCTGCACTCTGCTGCCTGGGAGCTGCTCAGGGCTCAGCCATGCAGCTGGCTGGATGGTTCCCTTGCTGAGCCTGATCCATAGGCTTGGCTTCCTGGATTGCCTCAGCTCTGCCTCATCACCATGGACCTTGCTGGGGACCTGGATTCTTCGCTGACCCTGGGCCCTATCCTTGGGTTCCCCTTGGGTGCATGCTGTGTGACACAGGTCTGCAGGTGGGAGCATGACCTGCCTCATGCCACCCTTTCTGCCTTCTCCTGGCCCTGGCTGAGCTGCTGAGCCTCTGCTTCTGCTGGGACAGTAGAGAAGCAGTGCTGCCCCAGCATAACCCTTCAGCAAAATACTTCTTCAAATTGTTGCATTTAATGCTAAAAGTAAAAACCTTGCACAACTACCGTTTTTAACCAGGAGATATTGCTCCTTTCCAGTCTGTAAACTTTACTTGCAAACTAATACCTAGCAGAACTGATAATCTGCATTTCTGTACTGATTCTTTGGATTCTCTTGATTGTTAAAAAACTCCTGTGATTTTAATACAAACTATGTGGATATGATCAGTCCCTTCAAATGACAACTGCACAAACAATTTCTGTTATTAATTTTATTTATTTGAAGCTATTTACATTTGTGAGCTCTTTTGATCTCAATAAACAGCAAGTGATGGTCTCAATTTCAAAAGAGGCTACATATTTGAACTCTTCACTACTTTAAAGCTTTCATAAACCTTAGAGGTTGTTATGATCCTGATACAATGAAGAACTCACAATTTTACTCAGACTTATAATTTTAGGCAATTAAAATGAGAAAAATACAGTCTTGAAGAGCAGCTTTGGCTCATGTAGTCAGATGCCAGATTGACCTTGTAACAAATATTTTTAAAAAAGGATAAGGGATAAATACTGTCTTATTCTAGTTTTGTTTTGAGTATAGGATGGAATTCCACTAATTTTGCTAACATTTCTGTGTGTCTGAATACTCATGGAGATAAGGCCTTTCTCCTTAAAACCACTCTAAAAATATACCTTCATTTTCATGTGGAACAGGACAGATATCACTGTTCTTTGAAAACTGAGTTGAATGATTTCACTAATGTCTTTGCTATTGAAATGCCTGACTAGGCTGTCTTTCATATCGTCAGTCATGTCATTGCTTGCAGTGTATTGCTATGAACTCAAGAATATTTGACAATATGTGTGGAGGAAGCTGAGAGGCTGGAGGCAGTCATAGGTGACTCCACTTTACATTTTTTACTTCATTACACTTTAGTAAAGTATGATGTCATGTCTTGAACTTCACATATCTTTATATTTTGTAGCTTGTTTCTGAAAAGAGATTCTTCATCCTGGACATTATTCAACATAGGTTGATTGTGTGAATCAAGTCTTGGTTACTGTTATGATCAAAGTATGAATGACAGGATTTTGAATTATACTTATGGATTATAATGCTCTTAGATAGTAGAGTGTATTTCTTCAGAGGTGAGGGTGAGAAATCAAGGCTCTAGATGTTTCCATATAAAATGTCTCTGAACACTACTTTCTTACTGCAGTGGGACAGGAAGCCGTGCTTGGAAAGTATGAGACCACCTGGTACTGAGCAGAAAAATATGTCTCTGCACACAGAGTGATAATGCATGGATGTCCTGTGATTTAGATAGCTTCCTATGCTATTTACTATTTGTATAACTGAGAATACCACTAAAACCCATAGCATCTTTAAAATACTTTTGCCACTTTTTCTGCCAATCTTTTGAACATAAGATTGTAGAATAAATTGGGTCAGATGGGACCCATGGAGATTTTTCCAGACCAAACTCCTGCTCCATGCAGGATTAACTTCAAAGTCAGATGAGGTTTTTAGGACCTTGTTCAACTGAATTGTAAAAACCTCCTAGGAGAGAGAATCCCTAACCCCAGTGGACAATCTGTTTCAATGATTAACAGCTCTTGTGATTTTCTTTTTTTCTTACATGCAATACAATCCCTTAATTGTTGCATTTTGTTTATTACCAGTGCATCTTCAAGAAAATTCTGTCTTTGTGTTTCCTATAGCTAAATTTCAAATAGATGAGGGATGCAAGTAGTTCCTGTCTTTCCACATCCTTCTCTATCCCAGCTAAACAAGCCTATCTCCCTCAGCTTCTC
Organism: Promerops cafer; assembly: GCA_013398275.1. Taxonomy (NCBI): domain Eukaryota; kingdom Metazoa; phylum Chordata; class Aves; order Passeriformes; family Nectariniidae; genus Promerops; species Promerops cafer. Next base: position 1,676,455 of record VZSE01014220.1, on the reverse strand, counting down.
CTCGTACATTTTGTGTTTTATTGCCTGACTGTCTTGTTTGGCCTCTGTTGTATTCTCTCCTGTTTGTTTGTAACTTTAGGATTGGAGGGAACCTAAGCCTTCTATAAGAGTTACTTGTCATTAAGTTACATGTCATAGAGGTATTGGAACAACATTTCTATAAAGTTAATTGTCACCCTTTTTTGGTAAGCAGTTGTATTCCCAGTGCAGCCAATGCTTAACAAAGTGCCTAGATTAAGTCTCTGTATTGGCATGTGAAATTAAAATACCAGATAAAAATCATCATTCTTCATTCAGTAAAAGAGGGAATATTTTTGACTGAAAATATTTCAAATTTTTTTTTCTAAAGTATTATTCCATTTACAGTTTTAGACAGCTAAAAAGACAATTGCTTCAAGGAAAATAACCAGTAAGAATGTTTGTATTTAATATTGATAGGTATGAAAAAGAAAGTATATGTGTTATAGATCTGGCATGACCTGGCAACACTTGTGACAAACTCTGTCTTCTTGTGCTTTATAACTCCAGGATTTTAAAGATCTCTTGAGTGGCTAACATGCAATTTTGCCATTTGAATACCTTCTATTTGTCTGTAGTAAACAAACATTCTTAATTTCACTGAACTCTTTGCAAGTGCAAAGCATTGATGAATGGTAATCGTTTGCAGTACTGGGGTCCAAGGTATGAGCTAAAATGCTGCATCCTTTTGATTAGATGACCCATTTTTTTGTGAAGATAATTCAGGCATGACTCCCAAATTATTTTTATGAAAATAATTCCCTTTGAGGATTTTTTGTGCAATTTTTTTATTATAAGATAGCCTCAATTTTACTCATGAAAACATCATGAAAATTATTAAAATTACTTCTTTTTCACTAGATCTCCTTCACCACTAGGGAAAATAAGAAAGATATTTATTACTTCCTTTGTTACTTATCTGTTTATCTTACTAAAAAAAATTATAGTACTTGCTTTCAGAATGGATGTGATTGTTTCCTTATTTGTGTTTTTGTTTTTTTTTTTTCCCCCTGTCCTTTCTTTCTTGCTTTCGTGGATATGAACTCCAGGAGGACAAAGTGGTTAGAGCCTTTTTTCTGTTTAAAGCTCTTTTTTATGGTAGACTTATTTCCTGCCCTACATTTGCTCTCATTTACACAGGTGTAATTCCTACTGAAGGCAAGGGGAATTACTGTCATTAAAATGAAAGCAATGCTTGGCATAAAAGGCTTAACTGTTTTTCAAATAGCTTACTAATAACCTGTGAGTAGTTGTGAACAGCATGCATGATATTCTTCTCTGTTTGCAGCTTTTGTGAGCATGCCCCTGCCTTTCCTTTGCTTTTGCAATATATGTGCACAGCTTAAAAAATTAAATGTCATTTGTGTCATAGGTGTTTCTTTGATAATATTCATTGGTATTCTTGTAGACGTGGCATAAAGTGATCATAATGATTTTTCCACTCTGTATCACTGATATGTGTGCTGTCAACATTTTAGGTTGTAATTTTTTTTGGCGTGGTAGTTCAGTTCTGATTGTCAATGACAGTACAATTAGATACCAGTAAATATTAAGAAAACATATCTATCCTAAACGTTTAGGAATATGCCAGCAATATCATAGAGTTATCCACTCATATAATTTATTTTCCAAAGTGGTTTGTAGGCTTTCCTAAAATATAATGCACTTATTGTATTCAGCATAATGTTGAAATAATGTTAAATGTTATACATGTCACTGACATTCTGTTTGTCTTGATAATATTACACATAAAGTAAATATTTTAATCTTTTATTTCAGCAAATTTAAAATGGTAGTATAAATCTGAATTTGGGAATAAGCATGGATTTGTTCCAATATTTTACCAAATTAGTGTAATTTTTGTAAAATAACAGAATTGAGAAAACTACATGAGGTAGTATAAATCTGTTCATCCATCAAACTCTCTGCTGTATTCTAAAGAACTAAAATTACAAAAGCAATTTGCCCTGTAATGCTTGGCAAATAAGTTCCTGTTCGAGATGGAGTAAAGAAATTCTTTAATGTTCGTATACTTTTAGTTAATGTATACAGAGAATGGCTTTTTCTAAAATAAAACGTAATTTTTTCTTCCTGATAGAATTGTCAAGGCTCACATTTGACTTGCCCTTATGGTTCAGAAATACTTTGCTTCACACAGAAGTTGTTAGCCATGTGCTGTTGTTACCATTTAGGACATACCTTTAGTAGCAGGCAAGTGACATTTGAGGTGGGCCATCTACTGGTGCCCCAGTGGCTGGTACACTTGATGTTTCAGAGGGTCCAAGTTAGAGAGTACACAGGTTTCTTTTGGCCTACATCATCAGTTTTCACAGTTAAAAGGCTGTGAAAGTTCGAAAACTGTGAAGTAACAGCAGTTTGTAGAATACAGAGGTAGCTGTCGAATAAAAAACAGATAAAAAAATGAACAATTTTCTCCTTGAAGAATGTACCCTTTCTGTATAATCTTCCAAGTAATTGATGCATGCTAGCAGTATTTATACCCACAGTTAGTCCAACAGCTGATGTCTGCGATATCATCTGTGTTGGAGCCATGTCAAATATTAAATATTCACCTGGAAAATAAAATTTAAAAAAACATGTGAAGGAGGTCACAGTAATAAGGCTATATTATTATCTAGCTTTACCATGTACATGTGTTAAGGAGGAAAGGGATGGGAATTTCCCTAGCTAATCAACTAGTTCGATTTTTCCATGAATAAGGACAGTGGCTCAAGTTGCTTTATGTAATGTCTGTTCCTGCTGATTTTGAAATAGGTGTTTTAGAAGTTATGAAGGCAGAAAAACAATGAATATATTAAGTCAACTTTTTCTCAGCTATAGACATTGTGAAGAAAGAACAGCAGTGGTATTTTTCTTTATATCTTAGTACCAACTGTAAGGTTAAAAGCCCTGGTGTATTGAATACTATCAAAATAGGTACCTCCAATATAAACAGTATTTTTTTTTGTATGCTACAGACTTTACCAGTAGATCAACACACCTAGTGAAGCCTTAATACTATATTTTATGCTTCATTTTCCAATGTTAGAGTAGAAGGTCTGAATTCCAGTATTTCTTAGTAGGCCTATTGTGTATTTTATAACTGTAGAATGGCAAGTTTATATAGATAAAGCTATAGATACTTGGTGACTGTTGATGGTTTGTTGACCCAATTAAAAAAAACATGGCTTTGGAAAACGAGATGTATTCAAAGCATCAGGTCTGTAAAGAGTTAGAAACATATTTCAGTGTGTCCCCTGTAGAAATCTTGTTATGTCTTTCTATAAAGATTAAGATTGCAGGGAAAAGCTGGGACTGCACATGGAGTTGAATAATCGGGACAGCCATACAGCAGTTTACTGGTGCTATAAATGGTGGTGGGGAATGGAGTTAGACTCAGATCCTGACTGTGTTTTAGTGCTGTACCATTAAACATGCACAGAAGGGAACTTATACTACACGTCCTTCTATTCCACTTGTGAGACCCTACCTGAAGGGCTGCATCCAGCTCAGGGGCCCTCAGCACAGGAAGGACAAGGACCTAGGAGTGAGTCCAGAGGAGGCCACCAAGGTGATCAGAGGAATCAGAGCACCCGTCCTATGAGGAAAGGCTGAGACAATTCTCCAGGCTGAACAATCCCAAGAGAAGACTCTGGGAAGACCTTACAGCAGCCTTCCAGCACCTAAAGGGGTCCTACAAGGAAGATGAGGACAAACATTTTTAGCAGGGCCTGCTGCAGTAGGAAGAGGGGATTATGGTTTTCAACTGAAGGAGGGTTGGTTTATGTTAGATATGAGAGAAAGTTTTTACAATGTTGGAGCTAAAATGCTGGAGTAGGTTGGAGAGAGAAGTGATGGAGTGGCGTTCTGAGCAACCTGATCAAGTTGAAGATGTTCTTGCCCATGGCAGGGGGTTGGACTAGATGAGCTTTAAAGGTCCATTCCATCCCAAACCATTCTGTGGTTCTATGATATTAATACCACTTCAGAGTTTACAGCTCACTGGGCCTCTTCCCACACAGAACATGGGAATGACTCATTAATGTCTCAGTTCTTCATTAGTCAGGTAGATAAAGAAGTACTTTTACAGAACTGAGACCCCAGTGTGCCAGAAAGGAATAATTTAAGATTAAAAGAGTTAGATCATATCTGAGGAAACAGTTGATGTTTTAAAATTGAAAAATAGTGTGGATTTTTTTCCAACTTCTGGATGCTTTTTCTTTAAGAAACAAAGGTACATTTAAAAAGATCTCCTGCCACTAATTTTTGGTCAAAATGTGACTATGAGGTAGAGATTTCTTTGAGAAACCAGAGTCAATTAAGGCTGATAAAAATTAGGTTGATTTAAAAAAGTAAAGATACACAGGGTCATCTCCTTTTTAATTAGATTTTGAAAATTATATTCCTAATCAAATAACTTAATTGAAATGAGCAACACCATTAGCTAGAATAGTGCAATTTTGTGACTATATCACTGAAAATCATGGAAAGTGTGATTAAACCGATGAGGAACTAGGAAGTAAAATACATTTTGGGCAAAAATATATCTTTATTTTAAATAGTAGGAAATGAAAAAATAGTAGAATTTTTAAATTTTTACTGAATGTTACCCTGAATTTAAATGAAATTATAGACTTTGTACCTTTGCTTGGAGACTGTGACTTAAAAGTAATCACTGATACTTTGGAGGCAACAAATAAGTAAGCAACCTAATACATTTTTGGAAAGAGGTGACAGGAGAAAATGTGGTTCATTTACTTTGCTGGTCATTGTCTGGCCTTTTAAAGCAGATAAAATTCCAGTGGAGTGTTTTGTTATGGACATTTGAGGTTTAGATACATCGGTTTGTATTTGTTAAGTGTTTGTTTTCAAGTGACAAGTTTTGTGGTGACATGAAAAAAGCCATGGCATGGCCCTCAGAGCTTCTGATGTTTTTTTTGTTCATTCATCTCTCAGTGGATTCAGGAACTTGTTTTTAGCGAATCTGTTTTAAACTGCTACAGATCAAAGCCTTCACCAAAACTGTTCATAATTTTGTACAGGATAAACCTGAATAGGAATGCAAGGGAACTGGCTTTTTGTTCTGTCTTTATTTCCTGTGCAAGGAAATAAAATATTTCCTTATTTTCTTTGAAGTAAGTCTTCTACCTTTCTAATGTTATTAATTTTGAAATACTTAAGACACAGACAAATAACTTATATTTAAAAATCTATTCTGAAACCTCCACCAGTCCTAAGAACATTTTTTTTCTAAAATAATTCTGTATAAAATTACAGTAGAAAAGATAAAAACCAATTATCATAGGGCATTATTCTCCATCCCTTTATCTTACTGCAGTTAAAACTTTCTGTTTCCCACTTTTTCTTCACTGTGTTCCAAAGTAATCAACGTTGTTATTCCAGTCAGAAGAGACCTAGGTGTTGATGATAATGTTTTCTGTCACGTTTTGTGAAAATTTCACTGTTAAAAAAGAGAGAAAGTTTTTCTCATTTTACTTCTGTCATTCTGAAGAGGTCCTGGGCCCTACCATGTTCAGTATTATTTCTAAACCATCAGTGTTCTAGGTCTGTACCTCCACAGCACCTGAAAACTTTTTCATCTGGAATTGAACAAATGAGAGAAATATTTGTAGAAGCCATAAGTTGCTTCTCCTACCTCTGCCTTCTTGCTATTGGAAAATATATGTTTGAGGAAAATGTTATCCTGTTCCTGAAACTTGACTCAAGCTGATTTTGTGTCTTATGAAGAAACACACTCAGAGTCTCATCAAGAATTTCATGGCCTGTGTATGCTCTGTGTGTTTTTCTAACAAGGAAATATGTTAATTTCCAGATCACTGAAATTTGGAAAAAATCCCTTTTTTAGAAAGAGATTTACAAAAACTATAGAATATTTCCTATACTTAGAATACCTCTGACAAAAGTCTCCTGTACCAGCTATTGTATAGGATCGTTTTCTGAGATACCTCTTTGCTGTGGGAAGCTTAATGATTTTCATCAGCTCTTGAGTATTGTCTTTCAGATTGGGATCTCTAAAAGTCATTCAGAGAGTTGGCAACTTAGATCTTCCTGAATCCACTTGGGCCACTTGTCTGAGCCTGTTCTCTGATCCTGTTTCTCACATATCCATTTGTCTAAGTTGCTGTCCTTTATCTTACTGCATTCAGACTTCACTCTTGTTTCCTTGGTCACTAACAGAAAGCAACCTCCAGTAGCAGAAGGTGAACAAACTTCTTGGTTGAAATTGGATTGCCAAACATATTTCAAGACTAGGTTCTCCTTTTGCCTGTCAAAATTATCCTGCAATCAAGTCACATCATCTACTCAAAATATGTTACCCAGCTTTATTTTCAATGTTTTCAAGACTGTCATGATGTGACATGATAGAATATAGTCAGTACATTTTAAATCTGCAAGTAGCAGACTTAAACTTGCCTGAAATCCTGGTGGAAACTATACATAGTAAATACCTCCTACTAATGGTTAAATTGGCATACAAATGTTTTTTCTAAATTAGATCTCATGTGTTGCTAACTTTTAGGGCTTTACTGTCATACCAAAACACACTGTCAGTTGGCCATCACAGTCAAAGAACAGGGAGATTACACTACATTGTAGTGCATAGTCCAACTTTATATTAACTTCTTTGAGTTGTTGGAGATGTTGGGGGATTTAATTTTTTTTTTTTTGGTGTTGTCTTTATTGCAATGCCCATTGGCCTATTTTCTCGTGCACAGATCATTGGCTTACCCTCCACACTGCTCAAGGAAAGGGGAATGTCTTCCTAGGGACTGCCAATCCCCTCTTCCAGCTTCTGCTTGGAATTTAATTGGAAAATAAAAATAACACAACTTCTTCACATGATGTGGCTTCAAAATGGTCTTAGCTATTTCAATCCAATGGCTACATGGGGTTTTAGATCCATGTAAAGAGACTTCTGTTATCTATGCTCTGTGCTTAAAGAACACACTCAGATATGCTTTATGTTTAGGAACGTACAGAAAACTGACTATGAAAGTGAGTCTGAAATTATTTTTACAGTCATATTTGTAATTAAATGAGCAAGGGTTTATATGCCCAAAAGATTCTGTAATTTTTTTTCACCCACAACAGTCAGTGTAAAAGACACCAGTCTTTCCTATAAACCTTGTCCTTTACATATACACTATGGTGGTGTCATTTTACAGTACAGAAATTAGAAGTAGGCTTGGTTTTAGATGGTACTGAATTTCTGAAAAGCACTAGAGGTGATTTAGAGAGAGTATGGTGAAGTTAGAGTGACCAGTTTTTGCTTTGCTAGCTATTTTTCCCATCCTGATAACACTAGAAATTTATCTTTTAACTTCAAATTATTCAAAATAGACTAATTTTCCATTAAAATTCTTCTTCAAGCTATCCAAAAATAATCTTGCCTTAAAACATGTATAGAAACATTACTATAACAATAAAAACTATAGCACATCAATAAATTTTCACTTTTGTTCAAATTAATAGAGCAAGAGCAGTTACAAATAGCAATTCTGGAACCAGAAGATGAAACAGTTCTTGAGCAGTAAGTTTTATTTGCCACCTGTTGCAATATTCAGAAACATTACCATGTGCTATTAAGTTCCAGGTGTAGACCTTTATCAAAGGTAGCTCAGCAAATTCCTCATTTCAGTCCCAGGTGTGTAACAGCACACCTAGGACTCTTTGGACACAGTTAGACATTATGGCACAGCAGGGGATGGTATAAATGTTTCATTATCTAGATTCAGCTTCAGTGGCTGGAAACCAGTGCCTATATATATAAATAATGAAGTCATTGCTAGTAATAGAGCAAAGCAGCAAACCTCCCAAGGCGTTTTCCCCCTCAACTGTTTACTTAGAGCTTTATTTAGCTAGTGCCTTCAAGGAACAATTTAGTGGTAGGTTGAGGAATTAAATGAAAAAGGCCTTGCATCTGGGTTAATATCTGTTTGCTCTTTAGATTTGCTGTGTGAAAAATGAAATTTGCATGGCCAGCATCTGTTGATATATGAAATATTGTATGCATAGACAAGACAGTTATTCAGCTTAATATGAGTGCACTTATGTAGACAGTTTTAGCAGATGTGGAACTCCAGTGCATTCAAGGAAAAATTTAAATAAATGTGAAAAATCCTGTGTTTAAACAAGATGCCACCTATGAACTATAAACAGGGTACTCAAAAATTAAAACTTCCTTGGTTTGAATTATTATAAAAATGCCATCATTCAGCATCAAGAAGATCTATGGAAAAGCATGGATTTCAGGTAGCTAATTCAATTTCGGTCAATTTATGTGCGTTACTGTTTGTGGCTTTTTGAGAATTAGTTTCATCTAGTTCAAAAGCCCTTTTTAGCATTTTGGATTTGCGGAAAATAAAATACCAATGGTTTGTAAACCAAATACATATTAAAAGGATTTCTGTTTGATATGGGGAATAATATGCTTTCACAAAATAAATCCCTACAATGTTTTAATACTGATAGAATCCAGATGTATCTTTATTAAGTGGAAATCTGAGTAATTTTATTTACTATGTATACATGTACCTCCCATTTATCTTTAAATGTTTAAAGTTGGTCAGTGTTAATCACTGGTGTTCATTTAACCTGTTCATCTTTCAGTTTCAGTGTAATTGCTACATAACTTCAGAGTCATGACCTGTTTAATTAAGGTGTTCTTGCTCTCAGATACTTGGTCATGTGATTATGAAAGATGATCTTTATTGCTGTTAACGATTTGCATTTCTTACCGTTTTTGGTAGACAAAGTATGGGATCTTTCTAAGATATTAGAATAGTTTAACCTCTACATTGAAAATAGGGTTCAAATGCCTATTTCTCCCAATGTGTGCAATTTCCTAGTGTCTTTGCATTCAATATTAGTTAATTTTTACATTATGACACCATGATGATGATGATATATTTTTTAACAAATTGGTTTTGCTCTGTAGGTGTGAAGCAAATTTCTCCTACTTTGCTTCAAATTATTTTTTAGTTTTATCTAATCCTTGTTTGACTTCTATTTTTTATTGACATCATTGTGAGTAGCTAGTGAAAACTTTCCATGTAGTGAATGTCTGGCCTCAGTAACTTGGGAGGAGCATAATTGTTTACATTGTTTTTAGCATTGTTGTATAGCAAAAAGTGAAAATTACTTTAAAATGTAGCCTCTAGGTTCAGACCCCAATCTCAAGTACTCATTAAAAATGCCTAAAAAGCTATATTTTATTCAAGAGAAAGTGCTTTATTAATATTGACCATGTAGCAAAAGATTTTTTTGGTTGTAATTTGTTTCCAAGTCTCTCTAGATTAGTATGATTGTTTTTGTTTTATAGCTTATTCATCTGTTTAACTGGCTATTTATTGAAAACTTGGAAATAAAATAGCTATGATCTTAGACTTTAATTTTATTGTACCATAAGCTTAAAAAAATGCTGTAGATATGTTTAGTATTATGAATGGGATTCTGATACTGTCATAGGTAAGGGTTTGTTCATGCCCCAATTCCACTGAATGAGTACCTGCTGTGTAAGGCCCTTACTCAAAGGAGAACATGCCACCAGTTACTACTTACATGTACCAGTTAGGGCTTCATCAGAGAGAGGCAGACCATCATCTTCACTTTCCATGGGGTTAGGTCTGGTCCATAATCAAGAATTCAAACACTTAGAACTTAAATTCAAACATAGAACTTAACCTTCTGAGGGATCAAAAATTCTTTCATAAAGAAACCGTTGTGTCAGGATTTGATCTCAACAGAAGTGCCTGTTTAACCACTTTTCTTTCTAAAGCCTCAAACATTTAGTCTAGCTCATTTATATAGGTTGCATGTGGTGTCTTCACAGAACTGACTTTCTTCCTTCAACATTGTAGTGAATATTGAAAAAATGAAGGGAGAAGCAGAAGCCACATGGAGATGTATCAATAGTAAGATTCAGTGGTTTAACAGGGTAAATTGATAGGAGCTTCCAGATGTGAGTTGGAATGTAAAACTACACAGCCTATTCAGAAAGAATTCCCAACAAACTGCATGCTCTTTTTAAGGCAAATTCTATGTCCTTTCTAAGGCACATACATTGTTTCCAGGATATACTTCTAGAAAGCCTTTTATTCCTGTGAGAGCTTCAAATACTGATGAAAAGTTTTTCAGGACAAAAGTATTTTTATAATTCAGTAATATTCTTTGAAAAGTCTACTACTTAGTTATTAGCTGCAAACTGAAATTGTAGTGTGGGTTCTTTTTTGAAGTGAAATTCAGTTTTTGTTGTTCAAGACACTTTGTCCATGACTTGTTTGCTGTTCTTGCTTCATCTAGATTCTCATACTAAGAGTTTGGAAGAACACAAAAGACTTGTTAAGTATGGCTGCTTTGGACTGTCAGTTCATGTACACAGAATATATACATGAAGAGTTCTCTCATGATATATTTAACTTTTCCTGCAAGAGGGAATGATACAAAAGAGCTATAAAGCAGGAAGTGGTCATTAAACTGTAGATGCAATTATCTGAGTGAATTTGAAATAGAACTAAGTTTAGGGAAGGTGATAATTCTCACTAATAACACTTCCAAAGCCTGCTAATTTATACTAGCAGAGAAGGGGGAGCATTGTTCTAGCTGCCACTGCTGAAGTAGCAGGACTTGCATATGTGGAATTTGTAGCTACTATAAAGTAAGAAATAATTATGGAAGTACATAAACATGTCAATATATATATAAAGTAGAAGTATAGGCAGTTAACCATATTTGCTTCCTAACAAAGGGGACTCTTTGACATTGGATTAAAAAAAAAAAGAAAAAATAGCTTTATTTCATTGTTCTTTTTTTCCTTTTGTTAAATATAATTGTTCTCTCCAGCATACTGATAGCTGTATATACCTGGCAGTGTAAGGTGTCACTAAGTCTGTTGCTTTTTTCACCCTTAGAATATTCTATTTTGAAATTCATGAAACAAACATACTGATATACATATAATTTTTTTAAATGTTAAATTTTCTTGCTATTCTGTCAGGGTTAACTATGGCTGCATCTATTGCAGGCATAAGATGTGCAGCTGTTGTATGCAACTCAATGTAGGTTTCCAGGCTGGATAGCACAGCATCAGCAATGGTCCAGGGAGATGATTGTCCCCACCATACCATGAGCTGGTGTGGCCTCACTGAGTGCTGTGTGCAGTTTGGGGTACCACACTGTACAAAGGACATCAGACTATTAGAGTGGGTCCAGAGGAATGAGATTAAAGTGGTGAAAATTCTCAAGGGCAAGACTTACTTGGCTTGTCCTGGTTGGAGAAGGGAAGGCAGAGGGTTGACCTTATTGCAGTCAACGGCTTCCTCACAGGCATGGGGAGGTGGGCTGGGGAGATTGGACATTAGGAAAAGGTTCCTCACCCAGAGGGTGGCTGTTCAGTGGAACAGTCTCCCCAGAGAACTGGACATGGCACCAAGCCTGTTCCAGGAGCATCTAGATAATGCTCATAGTGGTATGGTTCAGTTGTAGGCAGTCCTTTGAGGAGGAGGGAGATGGAGTCCATGCTCCTTAGGGATCCCTTCCAACTCAACATATGCTGTGATTCTGTATGTTTTACATTTTGTCTGAGAGCTGTGCTGCTGTGACTACATTGTTAGAGTCAGGCAGCAAGTTCATGTAAAGTTGGAGAATGTTTATGTGGGATTTAATACAGCAGTAACTATATGATAAGCATCTCAATTTTTCTATTACCATTATGTTACATTTCATTAGCGTTGGATCTTTCATTTTTCTCAGACAATTTCGGTAATGAATGATGACACAGATGATGTAAATGGTGTAATTCTGTTAATTTCAATTTAGTGCCATCTGCATACAGACCCTAGGCTTATTGTGGTCCTGTCACATTTCTTCCCTTTTGGTCTCTTGTTGATGTTGATATTGTGTCTTATATTTATAAATAACTTGTGAACACTTAGTGTCATTCATCTTCAGACAGTTTACAAGTGTTAATTAATGAATATGCTCAGCACCTCTGGGCTGTAGATAATTTGTTATTTTTATTAGCTGGTCCCGTAATGAAGCTGTGACATTAGTAGAGATTTTTTAACACAAAGAGGCATAAATAACATCTAATTGAGAATTTTAGGAAACAAACGTCTCAAAATGAAATCACTTTATAATATTTGAATATTATTCATCATTGCCTTTGAGAGGAAAAGTCTTGGTAAAATAAAGCAACTTGGAAGTGTTATTTGGATTTTTTCTACTATGTCCCAAATTTGGTGGAAAAAAAATATTTAGTATAATAATAGCTCATAATAATTAATTGTTATTAAAATATTTAAGAAAATATTGTAAAAATATTTTATTAAAGAAACCCCTTAATATGTCAGACATTCAATATTTGTGTAAAAGCTGTTAATGCCATTCACTTTGCTAGAAAAATTTTGAAAATTAGTAATTCTAATGCCTATTTGTATTTCCTTATTGCAACCATAACTGCCTATTTGTATTTTTTACCAAAAATTTGTTCTTTTCTCTGTCACAAATTTCTGACCCATGAGCAAAGTTGCTCTAAAACAGTCTTTACAGAGAGAATTTTTTTTGAGGAGTTAAGGGAACAAATAGGCAAAAAGAATTGGACTGACAAGTTCAAGTAACTTGTTTTTGTGCAGGGATGGCTAGGGGTTAATGCAAAAAAAAACCCCCAACTTCTTTGCAGAAGCTTAAATTATAGAAGACCAACAAATTACTGGTTAAACTGAAACAATGAAGATTAATTGAATAAAGAAATAGAGGGGAAAGCTGTAATCATCTTCCTAGATGAGTTCCTCTAGCCTTAGTACTGGGGAAGACCTTTAATATTTTCACTAGTGGCTTTGGCATAGAGGACAAGAAAGCTGTAATTAAATACATTGGTTACACAAAGTTGGATGCTTATCAGCACAGGGGAGCAATGGGATACTGCACAATAGAGAACCAGATGACCTTCTGAACTCCCGTAGTGAAAATGAGTGCAATAAAATACCACTAAGTGTAAAATCAGGAATTTAAGAACTAATAAGGCTTTCTTCTCTGAACTACAGGTCAGGGACTCCTGTGTGGCTCAGTGTTGATCAACAATCTTGAATTCTGCTTTCCATAGCAGGGTAACTGAGTCCAAGCTGCTTATTAGGAGCAGTTTTTGCTCCATGCTGTTCTCCTACACTGTGTGCTGGCACAGGCTGGGGGATGCTGGTTAGCAAAGGCCTGACTGTGCCAGGAAGCATAAGAATTAGCAGGCAATCCTGGGCCAGCACCTGGCTCTGTGACAGGGTTCTGTCTTGCTAGGATAGGCATAGTCTCAAAGAGGAAAATCTATTTAGTCTTGAAAAATGAAAGCAGAGAGAGTATGTGATTGGTCACTATAAAAACCAGGAAACACTGAGGAGAGAAAGGAGCTATTTACACTTAATGACAATACCAGTACAAGAATAAATAGCAATAAATTAGTTTGCAATATATGAGCACTGGAAATTGAATGGCATCATTTCCATTGTATCCGTAGTACTTGGAAAAGCATTTTTACAGATTTTGGGCTCATTATTTATAGTTAATTTTAAGAACCCTTATTATATTATGAAGATTTAAAAAAAATATTTTCTTTGAAACAGCAGGCAACTGGAAGCAATCCATGAGGTTTCTTCCTATCCAGTATATTTAATGAGCTTAAGTTTCCCTAAGAAAAGTGCAGGAACTGTGTTCTCAATTCTTTTGCTTTCTGAGACTGTTACAAATCTGAAAATTTGCTAAATATGTTGCTTGGTCAACTGTAGATTCTCAGTATATTAAGTAATTATTCAAATTTCCAAGGTTAAAGACATCCTTTGTGAACGTTGTAAACTCTGTTCACTTAGAGCAGGTTTATTTCATGCCAAACTCAGTGCACTTATTTAAGAAACCCTCATGGTGAACTGGAGTACTGTGTAGGTTTATGAATTCCATTTTGGAAGCAGTGCAGCTGTATTTGTTGAGACATAATACTGACCAGTTTGTACTATGTCCAAAGCACACCCGATGTCACAATAGCCATTTTCTCATTGGAAGTCTGTACACCATTCCAGTTCTTCATGGAATCATGAAAGCTCATGAAGGAGCTAAGTATGGCCAACATGGCACTGTGTAGGAATTATGTACTCTCTTCATTGGCATGGACTGAACAGCTTTGAGTTGTGCCTGTGCCATAATGAAAAAACCCGAATTATGGCCTTTACAGGTCTTGAAGAATATCAGATATTTTATACATGAACTTCTTCTTTTTATACAATATATTTTAGGCAGGATGTGCTTTGGCTTATATTAACACAGCTAGATTAGTGTTCAAACTAACAGTTTCTAGTCCTACTGTGCATGTAGAGAGGTTGAAAAAATGTATGGATAAAATTACTAGTATATGTCTTAAGGATAGTAAGAGAGTGATACAAAAGAGATACACTGTTGAGTAGGATACGGTCAGTATTAGTACAAAAAGTGTACCTTTTAAAAATTACAGTCACATAATTTTCTCTTCTGCTTGAAAGGTAGTGTCATGTAAATATATACTATCACATGCATGCCCAAGAAGTGATATGCTTATCTCACTCTGACTTGGTTGTTTGTGGCCATTATAATTTTCATACATGATGTATCCATTCACTACAAAGTCAAGAGCAAATATAATCACTCCTCCAGTACAAAGAATTTTTGTAATGCAAATAGACATATCCCTTAAAATATATGTAAAGGTATTTGTCTCATACCAGTATTATAAACTTTCCCACTTTTCTGAGCTGGTATTGGAATTCTTGTAATATTTAATAAAATTTTGAGGGATAGGTATCAGTTTGTCATTACAGATATAAGACAAATAAACATTCTAGCAGTTTTGGCATTCAGTCAAACTGATTGTAACATGAAAATCAGTACCATAGCACAGACTAGTGGCATAGCAAAATACTGAAAAAGCAGGTAATCTTTATCAATTTTATTAAAGTCACAAATTCAGATATTAACTTTGCTCATGTAATGTACTTCACTGACTAAATGTGTTAATGTAACAGAAGGAAAAGGGGACTTGTCTGTACAGTCAGAACAATAAAATGAAATGGAAGACTTTCTGTTTCATTGAAGTTGTAACCAGACTCTGCTGCTTACAATGTATGAGCATAACAATTTATTCCAGTAACTCCAAAATAATGATTTTGTGTCTTTAAAATAGATCTCAGCAGCTGCAAAAGATGCATCTGTATTCTGGACCCAAACCTCTAGAATGATGTCTCTACAGAGAAATCGTACAGACGTTGCAAAAGCCTCTGTGTTTTCCAAAAATATGAATGTTGGCTATGGATAGCAATGCTATATATAAGTCTTCCACAGTCATAGACACTTTCATTAAAAAGGAATGTCAATCCAGAAATTTTTAAAGGAAACACCTTATAGAAAACAGCACAAATTTTCCCTCACCAGTAGTGGAAATCAGTACTCTTGGCTGTAAGAGAGAACATAGACTTCAGATGGGGAGAGCAAAAGGGAACTACTGTTTTTTTAATGCAAACATGAGACATGTTTTGAACCAAGTAGGTAAGATTTTATGTTTTAGCTAACTTCTAGAAGTCTTCTGGTCTGATTTGAGGAAGATTGAATTCTAAGTAATAAGTAGGGTACTAAAAATTTTACTTCTCACAAGGACAACTAATAATGTTATTTTACTGGAAAATTTTGGGAGATCTTAATGTATTCTGAAAAAAACCCAATAACCAGAAAAGCAGTTCCATCTCATTTTCTGGGGAGATGATGTTCAAAGGGATCCTCACAGTCCCAAACCCAGGACACACACTTATTAAAATTATAGTTCCTTGGAAACAATGTGAGGATCGATGAGCAGAAACAGAGACTAGAGGTAAGGAAGATACCATCGACCCCTACTGATACTGGGTCTCTATTCCCTGAAGATTTCCCCAGATTTGCTACAGTAAATTGTAGTTTCCGTGACTGCTCAAAGGTGACTTATGTCACTTAGTGCCAGTGCTGGTTTGGCAGTGTCTATTCCACATTGGCATGTGGACTCTTTTGGGTGGTGCCCAGTGACAGGATAAGGAGCAACGGCCACAAACTAAAATACAAGAAGTTCCACCTCAACATGAGGAAGAACTTATTAACATTGAGGATGGCAGAGCACTGGGACAGGCTGCCCAGGGATGTTGCTCCCTCTCTGGAGCCATTCCAAACCCAGCTGGACACGTTCCTGTGTCACCTGCTCCAGATGACCCTACCTTGGCAGAGGGGTTGGACTGGATGATCTCCAGAGGTCCCTTCCAACCCTAATGATTCTGGGAACCTGTCACCAACATAGTGACTAATGGAGAGATGTACTACATCCCAGAAGAAACTTCCTTAGTACAGGGTGGCTTCAAACATTGCAGAACTCCATGATGTAATGAAGTTTTGTACTGGTGACAAATTAGGGGAAAAAAGAGGACTAGCAGTAATGTGTTTGTAATCATGATTAGTTACCTTGATGACCCAAGTAGAGTTTTTCTGCTCTTCCTTTTGTCTTCTCCCTCCTGTCAGTGCTGTACTCTTGTTACCTTGTATAATTTTTAAAGAATTGTATCCTACATGAAATATGAGAGCCAAAAAACCAACAAAAATATATGAAATTTGCTTAAGAGTACTAGCAGCAAGCACAGCAGTTAATATAATGCTAATATATACTAGATGCCTCTGCCAAGCAGGTGAACTCTAATAGATTTGGTGAAATACTGTGGAAACCTTGCACTACAATTTTTCACCTCAGCACACCTGTAATTCGAAGTAATGTTCTAAAGGCTGATGAGGATTTGGTGTAATTATTTCTTAGGTTGTAGTGTCAAAGCTATCAAACTCAAGCTTATGCGTAATCAAGCGTACTGAGCCTTTTAATCTAATCTTAAATAAAATAAGGTTTCCATTTTCTTCGCAGGATTTAGTGTTAGACCATCTATAACTGTACTTACAGGAAGAGTGGTGTTTTTTAAGGTAGCTGTCTTTTCACACAGTCTATCTGAAAGTACCAAAATTAATGTCATACTATATCCTTTTATTAAATTGTGTTACGTTTTCGCTTGAAATATTTGCAGATGTAATTTCTTGATAAATATATTTCCCATTTATTGAAGTTAAAGTATTATGTCAAATATGTTTTGAAGAATTTTATCTAAGAACAGAAAATTTTAGTATTTTTTTAGGAAAATACAAAGAAGTGATTTTTTGTGCATTATTTATTTCTGATATGTAGATGTGAAATGGCTGATTACTGTAGGTTTTGCAGAATTTGTTTTATGGGCCCATGTAATAATGAGTGCTACTAATACGTGATGAAAGCTGCTGGGCAGTGTTAGAAGTGGGAGCATATTATGAATAATCTTGGCAAAAATAGTGAAGAAATAAAAAATGTCTTAGAACTTATTAGTTCACTGTACAGAACTAACCTTTGAGAATGGAAAGCAGATGGAAGGTTTAAGGTAGATCTGTCTAATCCAAATTCGGAATAGTTCTTTTCAGTGTTGTATATTAAAAAAAGGAAACTATTCTTTGAAAAAAATGGATATAGGGGATAATGTGAAAATGTTAGGTATGTTTAGTGCGTTCTTTTCAGCTATGAGAAGTTGATTTGAACTTAACTTCAGCAATGCCTGTTGTATGCACTAGGTGGAGTTTCAGCCTTTCCTATGGAAAAGCACATCCCGATCCAGTGCCAGTAGCACCTGGGATTCTAGTAATGAACTAGTACTTAACGTTGGAGAGGAGAGTTTTTGCCCGTATTTTCCTTTTCAAATTGGCAGTGTTCTCGTATGGAGGATTGATACCCATGAACTGCAACACTGATTTTTGTGTACAAAATGTGCTCGTGACTGTTTTTAGGAATGTGGTTAGGAGAGTTGCAAACGTGTGTAGTAGATAGTGTGCCTACCCTGGAGTGCAGATTTCTGATGTAAGGGGTTAGTCCTTTTTTATTTCTGTTTTAGAAGGGAAAATTATATGTTTTCTCCTCACGGGTTTGTCAAAATGCATGTGTGGAGCATGCAGTCCAGTCGTGTGGTCTTTGCTTCTCTGCAGTGCTGCTGTCACAGTCCCCATAAATGCTCTGTCCTGGCAGGGACGTGGCAGGGGCAGACCTGCTCTGCATGTGTGTGAGCTGCTGAGCACTGTGTCCCAGGCACCTGGGGGCAGAAGGAGAAATCCTGTCCAGGAACATTTCACCTTCCTGTCTGTGCTCTTACAACACCATCTTACAAGTGTGTCTGTCATTTAATTGAGAGGTCTGCACTATAAATTACCAGTATTTTTTAAATTGCAAGAATGCTTCTACATGCTGCGGTAAGATGGGGAAGGCAATTTTGCCCAGTACTATTTGAGGGCTTGTAATTTTTGTGCTCACTGAAAGCACAAACATTTCTGTCTATGTGACAGTTCCCATTCTTCTCACTGTATGTGATTATTTGAAGCTAAAATTATGTTAGGGTCAACACTATGAAATCTGTGGAAGTTATGTTGGAAATAAGGCTTCATCAGAAGTGTGAGCTGTAATTATCATTAAATGCTCCTAGAAAAGCAGAAAAGAAATCTGCAAAATTCATACATCTATGCATTTTAAATGTCGTGTGTTTGATTTTTTTTTTCAATCTGAAATACACTAAATAAACTTTTCAAGAATCAGGTTAGGTCAGGAGTACTCTTCCTGATTCTAGTTTTAGAGGAGGTGATAGGAAATCATATTAATTTGGAGGGAATTCTTATTCTTATTATTTTGTTGGGTACAAAAGAATAATACTGGTCATCCTGGAATCCAAAGCCTGGGGACAAAATTATGACTGTCAGCCAAGGAAAAAAGTTTCCCAAGTGTTTTGACTGTAATATCTAGTTTTTGTCATATTTTAACATCTACTAAAAGAAGGGAAAATAGCAAATGAGAACTTCGGGGGATTTTATCTCATTGTCCTTCAAGTTGTTATATATTTGTATACTTACATAATTGTATCACATCTGGTCCTTTCATTGCTCTGACACATACATGTAAAGTTTAGAACTACTTTCAGCTGTGTACAGACCTAGCAGAAATATTAAAGCCTTTTGTTTGCTATTGATTAAAGAGGGCAAAAACACTTCTGTCTTGGGTTCTGAAATTTCACTTTGCTGCTTTCTCACGTACTTTCTAACTTAATTAGCAAAAGTAAAGCAGACCTGTTCTTAAATTTGTATTTGAATGATATCCAGGCTTGAAGCATACACAGTTTTGTCCTTTGAATGTCCTCTAAGGACATCAAATGTAACTCAGAGAGCAGGCTACTACTCGGGGAGTCTGTCTTTTCTGCCCTCAGTGCTTTGGTGTTTTTTTCTGTCTTGTTGATATAAGCAGACATGAGTTCTCATAAATGATATCAGCCCTATAAAAATATAGGAAGCTTACTAGGATGGGGCATACCACCACCATCAAATGGGGAAGTGGCACCTCCTTTTCCTGCCCCAGGCCGACAGTTTGTGAATGAGGCAGTTGGTGACTTTAGTTTGAGTATGGACCTTGCATCCAAATAACCTTCTATATGAAGCTCTCATTGAAAGGCTTTTTGTGAGACTTGACTAGAGAGCATGGCCCAAATTATGTATTCGATAACAGCCTGGAGAATGAAAGCAAGATACAGATTGCAACTTCTGAAACCTTTTCTGGAGGACTGAGCTAGTTGTATTGTGGAGGTAGAAAACTACATCTTCCATGTGATTCTATGGAGCTGGCTGCATTTAAAAGAGTGATGAACACTGAAGGAAGCCTTTGCATGTCCATATACTCTAAACCATTGAAAAAAAGGCAGCTTGCTGTAGGATTAGAACTGGAGACATGATAACTAGATTGAAGGCTGAGCATAGACGTTCAAGGAATATATGGTAAAACTGGTACAATGTTGTCTGTGAACTTGGCAAAAATATATAAAGGGAAGAGAAAGAAAAAGAAAATGAAGCTAAGGCTTAAGAAAAATGAAGATTAAAGAGTGAAGGAAGAAACTTGCAGTGAATTAATACTATCTACAATCCAAATTTTAAGGTAACACAATAATCAGTTTGAATGGTCCAATATGTTCATGACCAGTGTGTTGTATTTGATTCACTGCATTCTGATTTATTCTCAAATGACATAATAACTGAATGTTATTATGAAATTAACTTACAGATTGTTGGTGTTGTTGATTTCCTGAACTGCCATGTGACTAAGGTGTTCAGATACAAAAGCTTGGCAAAGAAGTACATTTTAGATTATTAAAAAAACCCTCATTACTATATGCAAGATCACACAACTGGGAAGCTGTAATAATTTTAATACTTTAGTAAGCATATAGTGAAAGATAAATTGTGGGTGTGGAGAGAAACACCACCTTATACATTGTGTTATTTTAGTTATAAAAGGGCTTTAATTTAAAATTGCTATGAAATTGAAGTCACTTCTTGAAGTCAGCATCTTCATGTAAGCATCAGATATAGAGCACTATAGAAGAAAATCAGCAGAGCATTTTGAAGAATTATAAAATTACTTGTTTGAAAGAGCAGATGACCTTTTCTAAAGTTCCTTACTCTTAGTGAGAGACTTAAAATGGATTAAAAGTTTAATGATTTTTAAATTAATTTTTTCTATCATCTTCAAATTATAGTGTTAATTTTCAAAGCTTACATATATTACCATTGGAACCTCAGTATTAGAACCTTTTCATTTATATTGCTACCCTCTGTTGCTTTTCCTTGTATTACAAACAATAAAAAGAAAAAGGCTAAAAGTATTTTTGTTTTTTTTCTAGAACTAGTTACTCCAAGGTTGTACAGACATATTTTATTATATTGTAGCTAAAATATTGTAATTTTAATTGAATTAAAACTATTACTTTGGAAATGGTGACAGTTGATGTGTGCTTGCTGAAAACATTGCACAGAGCGTTTACAAGCTAACGGATTTTACATTTAAATATGTCTGAACAGGTGATGTGGGTATGTAACTTGTGCCGAAAACAACAAGAAATCCTCACCAAGTCAGGAGCCTGGTTCTATAACAGCGGATCACACGCACCACAGCAGCCGGACCCAGAGGGAATTAGAGCTCTGAGGAACGAGGAAGCACCTCAAGAGAAAAAAGCAAAACTGCAGGAGCATCCGCAGTACCAAGGACCGTCAGGTGACATATCCACACAAGCTTTGGACAAAAACAGATCTCAAGGGCTCACAAGACAAGACTCAATTAAGAATGGTTCAACAGTAAAGCATCAAGTAACAAGTGACACATCAGACAGGTGAGAAAGTATTTAATGCTTATCATGGTAAGATCTGATGAATTTATACTACAAATTTGATTTTATCTTTTAAAATTTTGTCTTATTTTTAGTCTGTAGCCTTTAAAATACATACTGGGCATTTTGAAGCAGCACTGAGAAGTTTTTTGTCGGTTTCAGAAGGTCTCAGCCAGTGTGTGCTCTTCATTCCTTCTCACTGAAAAAATGTGGGATATGACAGTAGCAGTGTGACAGGGTTTGTCCATGTGCTTGCAACTTTGTCAAATTACAGTCATTGTGCTGTGCAGAATGTTACCATATTTCTTTTGTGGTCACTATAGCAAATCCAAAATAGGACTCAAAAAGGCAGATTAATGGAAGACTGCATCTGTTCAGACTACTGAATTAAAACGTCTCGTTGTACTTGCAGTATATAGTATAGAGGACAGTGAAATCTTTGTGTAATGACCTGAACCTTTTCATGGTTTCTCAGTTTCTTGCCATTGCTGTCATTAGTATAAATATTTTTTCCTTCCCTGGTTTATGTTAGTGTTGTGTTGTTTGAAACTGTAACTCTGTCAGTGCTAACTTAGTAAGAGTCAGTTTAGCCAGAGACTGGAGCAGGAACTTCTGTCCCTTTTTCTTGATGTGATTATACCAAGAGGCACCAGAAAACTCTCAACCTCAGTGGCTAGGCTTTACGGGAACACAAAAATAAAAATGGTTTCATCGAATGAATTTAATTTTTTCATAACAACACCGCTATAGAACTCTAAATATGATGGGAAGGGAAGATGAGAGTGCGGTTGCTCAGGTGTTTCCATGGAAATGATATCCTCATGCGCATGTGAGAGACCTCCAACTGCCTTGGAATTTGGCAGCCAGAGCAGTATAAGCTGGCAGCTTTTCTCTGCTGCCCAGATATGACCTCATTACAGCATTTATCCTGTGAGCTTGAAACAAGTTAGACATATATAGTATCTTTTACATTTACTATAAGTAAAATAGTTTTCGTTTTTCTTTATGTCTTGTATGCCCCCATATTTTATTTCCTATTTTTGGTCTTATATGAGAGGAAATTGAATGTAATTTATCTAACCTTTATTGTTTAACTTATTCTGCCTATTGCTGTTTGCTCTGATTTTGGCTGTTGGGTTCAGTACTTAGTTGTCCTGAGTGCTCCTCAGTTACAGGTGTAGTCTTTGAAAAACACAACTGGCACCCTAACCTGACATTTAGAGAGCAGGAGAGACAGACTGATTCTCTTGTGGTTCTTTTTTTCCCCTTAATTTTGCCAGGAAATTGGTATCATAGATAATGTGATACTAAAAAAAACCCAAACTCTTGTGAACAGCAAAAATTTAACTCTGAAAATGTTCTTATATTATATGCATGCAGACTTATGGAGGCAGAGAGCGATATATAAATAATTATATAATTGAGATACGCAATATGCATTTACACTAAGTAGAGTTAAATGATAAACATGGACAGTATAAAGTAATATTTTCCAATAGGAAGAATGTAGGCTTTGTGCCTGAAATCATAACTATCTTGCTGACTGTGATCACTTCTACTTGATATATTATTTAAGTTCAGAGAGTTTTTTCAGTCATTAGCCTCTTCATGTTTTATTTGGATAATAATACTGATGTTCCCTAATTAACATATACAAGTAAGCTTAGAATATGATATATATTATATGCTACTGAAGAATAGAGGGTCTTCTGAATAATTTTATTCCCTAATGCTCCTCCCATAGACTTTTTTTCTAGACATAATGAAACAGATTGCTTTGTGATGCCCATTCAAAGTCTTACTGGTCAAAAGAGGAGAGTATCAACAGCTCTGAGAAAGACTACCCCAGAATTCAACTAAGTATCTACTGAAACTGAGCAACTAACTAGTATGTTAGATCATTTTTCTGCATGAATTCTTTGAGAAAAACTTGGCCATTCAAAATGTCCAAAATAATAAGGAAATAGACAAAAAAGTCTAAAGTATTTAGAAGTGGTTCTTGCTTGCCTTGCACAATCCCAATAATGGAAGTAAGTAGAAAGTGAGAACTACGTTTTCTGTCTTATTTTTCATCCCAAGGACTTTAGTTTTGACACAAAAAATAATTTAAAATGTTAAAAACAATAACCACCTGTGAAAAGAAAGGTATTGCTAAGACTTTATACATTTGGGTTATGATTTGAATAGAAGGGTAAAATACATTCTTTTTGTCAAAGGTTTTTAGCTATTTTTGTAGTTTCCATGGGTGTTGCAGCAATTGTTGCTTACAAGTTCTTTAAATCAAGTATCATATATCTTATCTTGGTCATCTGGAGACACGTTGGTCACAGAGTAAAGGGCGACATTCACTCCTTTAATCTCAAGATCATCAATGTCCTTTTCTCTTTCATTCCTTACTGTGTCTTTTCTGGTTGTGCTTTTTGTTTTTCCATCCTTGAGTACTACTCACCATATATTTTTCTTGTTTTCTTTAGTAGTATTATTCTTCATGAAAATTTTATTGTTTCAGCCATTAGCTAGTATTCTGTTTCCTTGATGTAAGCAACAGTCCCATTTGCAATTGATAGAGTCCAGCCTGTTTAGACAGATAGATGGGTACCTGATTATAGATCTTCTCTGACCGATCTGTAATTTTTTGCCTGAAGAAGCCTGGGATGATTTTGGATTGCACATTCTCCAAGAACATGTTTCTTATTTTGGATCCATTACAGAAAAAAAGTTAAATGTAAAAAAAACAATGTTCAGAAGTAAGTTGTACTTCCCAAGAGCAGAACAGTTTTTCATTACTTTTCTTTTCTAGTTCATATAATAGAATCATAGCATGACTTAGACTGCAACCTTAAAATCATGTAGATCCACCCCACCTGCCATGGGCAAGGACACCTTCCACTGGACCACTGCTCAAAGCTCCATCCAGCCTGGCCTTGCACTTTTCCAGAGATGGGGCCATCCCCAGCTTTTCTGGACAACCTGTTCCTGTGCCTCACTACCCTCACAGTAAAGATTTTCTTCCTTATATCTAGCCTAAATCTACCCCCTTGCAGTTCAAAATCTTTACCACAGTATTTACAATCTGACCTATGGTGCTTTTACTGCTTCTTATATAGTAAACCTGTGGGTAAGGCAGGGGCAGCAGGCACATGTGTACGTTCACTAAATGACCGTGGTGTATTTGACATTGTTTGAGGTGAGACTAATGTAATCTGTCCCACGTGGAGGTTTTGTGCTAAGCACAGTTGAACTGTAATCATATGTGGTGGTTTTCACAGACTTAACCTTGTGTGCAGGTTGTACGAATGCTGATACAGTGTAACACTAGATTCCCTGAAAACTGCAAAATGATGTGAGTCCAAGAAATGCAAAATATTATTTTAAGTAATCCACAGACTCAGAAGGTCTATTCTGAGGTCTGCTGCACACAGATGATAGATTTATAGCTGCAGTTCTTTGATTTGCAGATTCACATTAATTCTGGATTAGGCGAAGGGGTCCAATTTTATTGTATTTTCATCAAGATCTTTCATGTAGTCTATTGTTCCCAATAGTTCCAGACTACTCATCATACAATATGTGTTTTATTTCTAGCAGGAAAAATAATTTGAACAGACATAATCTTTTTTTTTTTTCAGTCATTCTGCAGGAGGCAATCAGCTTGTGAAATGGTTGGTTTCTTCGTTCCAAGCCCATGTTTATAATGTCTTATTAAAATGTGTACAACATCCTAAAATTAAAATCTGGGAAACAAGGAACCTAATACGGATATGAAAATTTTTTATTTGTCATTCTCTTTGCCTGAATTGTTAGATCTTTATGCGGTGTTGCCATA
This sequence comes from Promerops cafer, assembly GCA_013398275.1. Taxonomy (NCBI): domain Eukaryota; kingdom Metazoa; phylum Chordata; class Aves; order Passeriformes; family Nectariniidae; genus Promerops; species Promerops cafer. The sequence continues at coordinate 1,651,309 of VZSE01014220.1, read as the reverse complement.
CTTAGCTTTTAAAATAATTATTTTTCTTGCTCTCAGTAGGATCCATTGTAAAGCCATTTCAGTAATTTTCCACATATGAACTCAGTGTTTTAAACTGTAAATATTTTGTGACATTCCAGAGGTGTTGCTTCACAAACCTTTATTCTGTACATATACATAGCTCTCTAAAAGTAGTAAACGACTCATGCATCTTCCCAAAGCAAGGTTACCATGACACAGCTATTAACATATCTAAAATGGTGTTAGGTAGTTCAGGTAGATGTGAATTTTTCAGGATTTAAAAAAATCATTATTATTATTTTTCCTATACTGTATTTTATGAATCAAAAATATTCTTCAAAATTTGAAAATGATGACTTTAATTTTACAATATATATTTTTCATGAATTATATTCATGGAAGAAAAATTTCCTCAAGGATATTTTTCATGAGATTCAATGACAAAAAAGAAAGTGAAAATATTGTGAGAATGTTCATTTTCATGTGTTATGAGTCAATTTATTCCTGCTACATCTATCAGAGGGTGATCCTTGTCACAAAGAGAGAATTGGTTCTTGGTATAGGAAAAGATCATGATCTGTAAGCTCATGATCTGAAGGAAGACTAATAAATAAAGCTGCCTGAACCGTTTTCAGATTAACTGTAAGGATATGAGATTAAATCATAAAAACCAGAATGAAAACAACAAATTGAGAGAGTGAGCAGCTGCAGAGTTGCACAACAGCAGTATTTATTTTCCAGGCCAGCAGACACAGTAAAGATATAGCCTGCTTCCCTCTCCCTTGTTTTCTCCTTTCAGATATACATATGTATTTGGGGGTTTATTTTCTATCAACCCTTTTACTTCGGCAAAAAAAGGGGATTTTTAGGGTGGTTTCCACACACTATATTGGAGGCTTGGAGAATGTATTTTATTCTGAGTAAGAAGTGCAAACAAGAGGCTACTTGGGTCTCAAGATGCAGGATTTGTGCATGTACTCTTTATGGAATGTATACATGTGCTTCCCACATAAAAAGGCTTTATTCTGTTCTGTTACCAAATGGCAGTAGCATTGAAAGTAGTTTCCTGTGTCCCTCTCCTTCCATTCTTGGGAGGAATGCCAGTATGAGCTGGCAACATAGGATCTGGCTTTTGGGATTGCAGTTGGGGATGTCAGGGTGTGAACAGAGAGGAAAAAAGAGACCAAAACAAGAGAGAAAAGGGGGAGAGAGGAAAAAGCAGGCATAAGTGAGGCGAGAAGCATGAAAGAGCAGCATGAATTAAAAAATGAAAATGTGTGTCCATCTGTTTCATGTTTATATCTTTTTAAAATGATTCTTCTTTAATTGCTGGATCATGAACAACTGACACTGAGAACAGCACTGATGGTTTATTGCAATTTAAAATATGACAGTGTAACATTAAACTCAGTCAATTATACTTCTTTTGGAAAAGCTGAAAACTGCCTGTTTCTTGAGATTATCAGTATTTTTCTGCTGCAACCCTTATGACACATCACTGTAGTGCAACCTCTGGTTTTGATTGTTTCTATTTCTGAGTACCTGAGATAGATTTCCAGTCCATATGTGTTAAAACTCCTTTTCTTGGACCTGTGGAGACTAAGCATATTTGAAAGCAAAGTATTTTGCCTGATTCTCAAGTAAAATAGAGGTATTTTAACTTTTTAACCTATCTTTTTAACCTGCTAACATATTTAAAGACAGTGAGAAATATTAAAATAATTGTGTAGAGATGGTATTTAAATTGTTTTGGTATTCAAGAGTCAGACTGGTAAATCTGTGTGCAGATTTGTTCATGCTCAGACAACAGTGTCTCTAAACCTTTTAGAATTCTTTATATAAGGCATAAAAAATATGATTTTTAAAAACATTTTAGACCACCACAGTAGCAAAACTCTGCAATTCTTGATAAGCGTAATTATATTCTTTCCCTTAATGAATAAATCTAATACTCCATACAAGAAATTTGTAGGTTGAGTTTAAAATTGAGTCAGTGTTCTTTTCCATGCATGACTGCAAAGGCCTCACAGTGACTTTCCCTGGTACTAGAACAGGATGCAAAGGGCTTTAGAGGTACCCTACGGTATTTTTAACGTATTAACTAAAGTTTTAAGTTTTACAGGATTTGAACTGCATCTGAATAAGATTGTATGTTCATCTTCCTACTCCCATTCCAGCATTTTTTACCACTTTAATAGTCCTTAAGAGCTGTAAAGTAAAACCAATGTCAATCTGAAAACTAGTCTCAGTAGTTTTGCTTTTGTTTCCTGTGCTTTCATTTCATTGTATGCTTTCTATGATTCTTGAGATAATAGTTTACAACAAATAAATTCTTTTTTTCTTCACAGAACTGCTCTTTTGATTATTTAATTCATCTACACATAGGATTATGGGTGTCGATCAGCATTTCATGACTGTTCCAGTTTTCAGGTAGAAACTGAAGTTAAGTTTATCTGCAGTCTCAGTCTCAAATGACATTAAAAAATACTTTAATGATGACTGTGGCTAGAGGAAGCAATAGAAATTGATGGGAAGAGAGCCAGAGGAAGTGCAGTATTTAATTATTGAGAAGAAGTACCTTGGGTCCAAGAAAGTCAGAAATCCTTTAGTGAAGAAATTTTAATGAAATAATTAGACACTTATGACAAGGATTAAGCTACACGGGCTTATGAAGATGAGTAAGGATTTTGATATCATTTGTAAGGCAAGGTCTCTGTAAGGAGCTCCTGAATGATATTTGCATTGTCTGTTAACAGTCCAGGCTACCTATAGTGGGCACACTTTGTTTCTACCTGTCATTATTAGGTTGCAATGGGTTGTAGCATACTCATTCTGTTCTAACTTCTGGAAAAGAGGTGGAGCTTTTTCTCTCCATTACCTTTGCAGAACTGTCTGTTTTCTGAGAAATGAAACTCCTTGTACAGTTCTTTGTCTCCTAATATTGATTTTGTGGATCTCCTGCTCACATGAACAGTGACAACTCTGACACAATGTTCAGGACGTGCAGCCACACTGGGACTTCAGTGGGGTTTTTCTGAGCTGTGCATTGCTTCCCTTCCTCCCCTTTTATTTTCTTTAACTGATTATGATTTATTAAAAGATACCTTTTACGTTTATTTTAAGGTGAGTCTTTATTTCGCATTGGGCCTCTCACCAAAGGCAGCTGCAATTTTGGGTCCTTTTTTTGAGAAAGATAATCTGCTTGTAAAAGAGAGAAAGAGAAAACAAAAATTCTAGAACTGTAGCAGAACTAACCTACCTTAATAAACAGTCTAAAACTGCCTCGTTCCTTTTCAAACACTAGAGTGTTTTAATTAAGAACATAACAAAGACATTTAATTCCAGCTTTCAGTGACAATGTTAACTCAGCTGCAATCATTCTCCACAGTGAGCTAATCTCATGTAGATTTTAGGGAATTTCATTTTCACAGTTTGCAGTAGACAGCCTTTTCAAAAATAATTCCATGATAACATGATGTTTTTATTTTGCTTACTGTTACTGATTATTTTCTTTTTTTCTCAATTGACATTTACTGCATGCTCTTATTGAAAGCTATTACTCACTATTTGATTTTTCTCAGTCTCGAGCTCAGAGAAGTCTGGATATTCAGTCCTGATATTTGGTCTCTTTGAAGGGAAGTTTGGCCTTCCATTGCAGTGTTACATTTCTGTATAGCACAGCTATGTCTTTATCTGTGCTAAAAGACTGTTAATAACTAAAATCTGTAAGCACAGATATCATCTGTATTAGAATATTTAACATTTTTATTAGGTACTGACTGCAGCTAACATTTATGACACTAAATGTAGTTTTGCTTTTAGCTTAACTGATCCTGTAAAAAAACAATATCAGAAAAAAATGAGGGTAGCAGCATTTATAAATTATTTTTTAAAATTAATGAGGCCAATACTTTTCTGGGTTGAGCGTGTCTTGAAGTGCAGTTTTGTTGACCTTGCATAAACTTGAATGCTAGAGCTCACTGTGTGCTCATAATCCTTAGTTGTACTGTCCTCTGTTCTTTGGAGGCTAAGTTCTCTTAAGAAGTATAAATAGCAGATTCTTAAAAATTTCGTATTTTTAAAGAAATGGTGTGTAAAGGTGAATAAGATATATCTGTGGAGTGTAGCTGAGGGAAATTTCTAGTATTTGGTAAAGAACTCTACTAAGTTGAGTTTATTGTTTCTAGCAGCTAAGTAATTCTGGGATCTGCAGGAAGCAATTAAATCAATGGGTTTTGTTTTCATATTTTTTACCATAGCTATATACACTGAAATAAAATAAAAAAGTGAGACTGCACAGTTGTTACTGGTGCAAATTCTTTGGCTTTTCCTTTGTGTCTCTAGAAGTCACAAATGATAAAGAAGTCACTTCTGTAGTGCAATTTAGTTGTCACTTATCTTTTACATGGTAAAATAAAAAATTTTAGTAACTGTCAATCTATTTTATTAAGTCAGATTTGAGAAAAAAATGTAACAAAAATGAATGTAATAGGACCAGGGTGACCATATTTTCATAATTCAAAGTTACATTATTAATCAATGCAATTTTCTTTCTACCTTGTCTTTAGCATGATTATTCTGTTTCTTTTTCTGCCCCTTCTTCAAAACAAATCCTTTCACCCCTTTGCCTACTCTGGAATGCCCTTATACAATTATTTATTTAGTTATTTATTTTATTACCTCTTTTCTTTTGTATATCACTATCTCTTGTTCACCGGTGTGAGAAACAAAACCAAGTTCTGGCTAGACAATGAAAGTGCTTTTGAAGATATACCCATGATCTTTTTTCACCTAAAGACAGACATTCTTTTCTTCTCTAAGCCACTTTTACTTTCCCCTTGATGTAGTTCACTTCTTTTCCTCACTTTACAACCAATTATTCTGCAATCATTCCTAAGTGTCCTTTCGGTTTCGTGGTGAACTAATTGGATACTTCTCTCCCAAGCTTTGAGAAATCTTAATTTTGTGACTTGCAGAAAAAACAGAGCTCTCTACATTCTTTACTAACCAGAATAAAGACAGCCACAGACATTTTAAGGGAATAGTTGCAGCAAAGTAGTGCAGTACAATGTCATTTCAAGTTAAGTAGGAAATGTAGGTGACCTCAAGTCAGTGACTCTTGAAGTGGAGCTCTAAAATCCAAGGTAATGTCTGTATATGATATGCAGTGGGCTGTGTATACATGAGACTTGCTCTGACTTCCTGCACTGTGCAGCTCTGTGCCCTGTAATCATGCCCTAGTGTTTTTAGAAAATGACATCAGCAAGTGCCCTGTTCTGCAGCACTGAGCTTCCTGAAAACGGTATTAGGGACCTCAGAAAGTGTACCATCTTCATAGAATATCCAGAGGTTAATTTCCTCCAAACACAGTTTCCCAAATTTCTGGTCCACTGTTTTGTTAGCTGGTATTATATGCTTGAATTGGCCCCTAGATGTAATTTATCTGCCTAAGCAAGTTTCTATTATGCAACTTGTAATAGGATGAACCATGAACTTTGCTGCAGAAACCCCACTTTCTGTGTAAAAAGAAAATGGCAAGGACAAGAGTCCTTATAGTAAGGCTGTGATAGAAAGAAACATTTTAGCTACAAGAGGTTACGTTTGCAATGACTTTGTGAAAATGCTGGAGTCCTTGATGAACACTTAAAAAAATTTTAAAAATATCTAGCAAGGCCAAGGAGATTAAAGCAAAAAACATCTGATTTGCTTTATAATGCCAAATAAATTGGTAAGCTTTAGAAGGACATTGCATTCTAAAGTTCCAAATCAGTGCACAAACCCGATTTTTTTTGAAGAGGTAGATTAATTTTAATTGAATCTTTTTGACTCTGGCATGAGGTGCTGGGCTGACAAAAAATGACCTGCTTCAGTTGCATCTTTATGCTGCAGTTAGAACTGTGAAAAATATTTTAGCTGGAAGAGGAATCACAATTAGTTCAACAATCTCAACCCTTGAATATAAGAAATTTGACAACTCAAAGGTTAGTTTAGTAATTCCACCTCCTCACTAGGATAATTGCATTTTATTCCTAAAATGTACATGTAGTGATTAATCTTCCTGTACCATTTATTAACGTGGTCTAGAACAAAAAAGCATTTTTGAAAGAAACCAAATTTAACTTGGATATGCATTTCTTATAAAACAATATATATTTTGGGTTCTTCTTGTGTCTCAGGTACATACAGTGAAGACTGAAGAATTGACTTGCATTTACAAAATAAATATCAATATTTGAAGCAAGAAATTTGATCTTCTGTATAAAGTAAAATTGAAGTAAAGTATAATATCATTTCTACTCATCTGATTTTTTAATGCAGACTGCCTTCCAAAATTAGAATGTCAATTATAAAGACTCTGAGAACCAGAGTAAGATGGAAAACAGGAAAATATGTCACTTAAATGATGGAAAAGATAGGAATATTTCGTAGATGGGACTCAAACTTCCAAGCTTTGGATATTAAGTGCAGTACTAATAGTGTCTCAACTTCTCAAAAAAATTGTTTCAGATGGTGATGAACTGCATTGCAGTAATGACTGATGCACTAACATAGATCTGGATCATTTTCGCCAACTTTACTTCTCTGCTCTTTCTTCAAGTAACTAAGAGCATATATAAAAATGTTTGTGTCCTTTTGGTAGATATTCCCAAAAGCTATCAGTTGTTTTTGGCATTAAGCCTGGTGAAGTTAACCAAACCAGGAGATTTTGCTCAAGACAAGGATTTGAAATTTCACTCTCTATGTGGCATACAGATATTTCTTTCAGAAGCACTTTTTTTCTGTCTGAAAATGAGATTTATTTAGAAATTTATTCTGTGGTATGTGACCAAGTATCATGAAGCCTTACAGTTACAACAATCAATTATGAAATTAACCCTAACTCCCTTCCCAAGTGGCCAATAATGCCTTTATTCCACTAAAATAGAACTCCTATATTAAGTGGAAATCCTTCCAAAGTAAAATTTTTACAGAGCCTTAATGCTTAGAAATCCAGGCTCCATGACACTGTCAAAGGAAATGAATTCCAGAAGTGTGTGATCATCAGGAAAATACTCTTCTGGTATTCCAATCAGCTGGCTATAGGAGCAACCCAGGAGACCATAAATCTCATAATGACATGAAAGGAAGATAAATTAGTCTCTTTGAACTTATCCCCAAGATATGAAAGGCTCAGATCTTTAACCAGTGGACTGAACAGCAGAAATTAATAAACAATCCAGTGCATAGATGTGTTGTCATAGCTTCTGTTAAACTAAATGAAAAGACTGATTTTAATCTTACTGATATTTGGATCTATCTTTTAGTTTGCACATATATTAGTCTTTGTTTCCATCACAGATCACCCAGACACATTGACACCCAACAAAGGTTTGGACCTTTAAGGACCAAATCAGTCATCTGAAAGTAGAGATACAGCAATAAATCTAAAGATATTTTCCAAGTGAAAAAACTAATTTCTAAAATTAATTAAACTCCCAAATTCATTGTGAATGAGAGACAATTTCTGCAATGTATAACCACCATGGATTTCAAGATCAATGTAATTGTTATTTTTTTACATGACAGCGAACTTTATGATCAGCCTGCTCACCAGAAAAGCTCTTGTGTAAAGGATGTTGTAACTGTGGTAACTATGTCTTTCATGAAGAAAACATTACCTCTTTATCTGAGTGTATATATTGGAATAATTTCTGTGCTGGGGGCATTTACATAGTTGGTAATAATTGTTGGACTGTCATAGGATTTATTTTTTGCTGACTGTCTGCTTAAATTTCTATAACTTGGAGAACAAGCAATACAAATACAAACTGCCTGGGAACACTGAAGAAATCAACTTGCACCTTGAATAACTCATCCTGAAATGGAGAGGAAAGACAGGTATCTGCAAACTGTTAGTGAGTGTATTTTCAGGTTCTGTTATTAGTATTTTACATTATTAATCATGCCTAATACCTTGTTTAGTAGTATTTTAAATCACCTTTTGTGTTTTTGGAAGGTGAAGAATGATCACCTTTTATGAAAGTGAAGAACAGAAATCTGTTTTGTAGCAGATGAAGTTTTCAGTGCACTGTATCAAAAATCAATCAAATCTCTGTTCTAGGCCAGCAGTTCTTGTCTAGTGAGACACATCTCATTGGTGAACCATCCAGAACTGCAAAAGAGGCATAAAGCAGGATTCATGTACTATAATGAGGTGCAAGGAAATATCAATTGATTGTGAGCTGAAGGTAAAATTGGTTGAAATATACTGTTCTAAACCACGTGTTCTACAAGGTGCAGCACCTACTGAATATTGAGCCTTTTGTATCCTTGAGTATTACACATCTCTTCTTCTTCAAGCAGTGTATAGAAAATCTGATGTTCCTGCTGGATAAAGGCGCTACTCCTTTAGCCAGGGGAATGAAGTCTCACTTGGATATTTTCTAACTCTGATTCTTCCACCTTAATAGTAATCCTTTAATACTTCTAGAAATATTATTTATATATTATATACTACATGTATGATCATGGAAAAATGTATATATTCATAGTAAAAGGTTAGGATGCCTAGCCATTTCAGTAAACAATCGGAACTCTAGGAAAGCAGAGAACTGATTATGGGACCATCATTTGACCCAGAGTTTCAAGAAATTTATTTTGTGGAGATGTATTTCTCCTGTAGGAAGCTGACCAGCCCTGCAGAAATGAAAAAAAATTAGTAGCATTTATGAATTATTTCACTACAAAATAGAATCATGCTCTTGCAGGTTGAAGAATTGATTTGTACATTTCTTAGACAAATAGGTTGGTTTTCTTGTTTGCCAAATGCAATTTCTGCCTCAGTAGCTCTTGATATAAATCATGTGTTAGGTCAGGATGGTGGTTGAAAAACACCATTTCCCTGGATTTGAAGGCTTCTTTTTTGTGCGTGATATCTGCCATCAATAGGAGTTTTGCTAGAAACCACGAAGATCCCTAAAATACCTGTGCTATATGTGGGGAAAATGCATGAGTTGGAAAAAGGGAGAGAATTCACACACCTGCATTTTTTTCAGGTATGGTGTCAGAACACAGCTAAGGCAGGAACGAAAGTGTTCTCAGATCTAGCAATAGAAATGAAACCACAGATTTATATTCCTGCCTCCTAAATAAAGTAATTACACAAGCATAAGAACACTTCATTAAATCTATTTTTGGGTGCTCATGCAATTTTGGGTGACATGTTTTTTTTCCTCGTACATGTTCCTCTTTCTTTCTATTAATTATACAGGAAGAAGAAGGTGGCTAGCTTTCCAAACTGCACTCCTTAGTCATCTACATTTAGGTGGGATGAATCTGGGTGTCTTTGTTGTTAAGGTCAAACGATCTAAATTCAACCCCTGAATTTGCCTAAAATCAGTAACATCTTCATTTTTAAGCATAGACTTCACTAAGCAAGGAATACTTAGAAAAGCCCAGAACTGGCAAGTGACATAGAAGGCGGCACTGGAATTTTATTGCAGACCAAGCAAGTTGTATATATTGTGTAATATACAGAAGGAAAAAGATAAGAGAAATAATTAAAATTATACATTTTATGTATTTATTTGCAACTATTCTATGCCTTGTCATATTTAAATAAAATTTCCTGTATTGCCTTTCAGCTAATGTATTAAAGAGAATTCTGCAGAGAGGTTTGAGAAGCCATAATCAATACTGAGCTAAGGAAATTAAACAATAAGTCAAAGTTATTAATGCTAAAGATATCTTAAAAATAATTATACTGGGAGGTATACCCAGTTGTGAGGTATACTTACTTATTCATTTCAAGAATTAGTACTGTTGTGGTATAGTCTATCATAATAAATAACAAAAGCTTTTCAAATTATAATTTTCCTATTTCTTTTGTCTACTTTGTTTGGTTTTTTCCCCCTGTCTTACTCATCCTCAAATGCGCAGTTTGTGTGTGGTCAGTGCCAGTTTTTTATGCGTCCATACCAGCCCTAACAGTAGGATTTCCCAAGTGAACATATGGCACATTTCCTATTATCTGTGCAGGGAACAAAGTTAGACCTACTATTGTGTTATCTGAGTTTTAAAAAATGTAGAATTGATTTAACAATAAAAGTATTTATTGTAAGTCATCTGACATTTAACTTTCACAAGTCCTTATTTTTTCATTTCATAGATTTAGAATTTCATTAAAAAGTAACTGATAAAAAAATATAAAATCTCAGCTTCCAAGTATTTTATTTGTAGAATATATTCTTTCCTAAGCAGTAAGTATGCAGGCAAAATATCATGTTTAACTTGCTTGCCATTTTTTAGGAAGTTTTAAAGCCATCCTGATCAGTGGATCATGATTATTTCTTTTATTTACTTAGACCAGGATGAGATGCAGGGAAATGAGTTACTTTGTGTCCTCACAGAACTCAGCACATCTAATTGAGGACAGTTGGCACTTTTCTGCTTAGGAAGTCCAAAGCTGATCTGGAATTTCCCATCAAGACTTGGCTTTTTGGGCTGATGTACTTTGTACTCCTTGACTTCCTTGAGCATCTATAGATGTCAAGGTTAGTTTTGTCTTTTATCAAAAAGTAGACAGTTGCTTACCTTTCTTCCCTGTGTGTTGAAGACATAAGTACTGAGAATTTTAGGAGGTGGGAATATCCAGATACCTGTAAAGGTGCTAAAGGTAAACTGTCAGCTTATTTTATCCTCTATGTGAGCAGGTTAATGAGAGCATCCTGTTTACCATTCTGAGTATTGTCATACTTGCTGGGTGAGTTCGTGACTGAGGAACAGTGCACAGACTGCTTCCACTGGCACTAGAGCAGTTCCAATATTTGGAAACGTGCTAGAGGCATAGCACTGAACTGCGCTTTTGGGCCTTAATCCAAAGACTGTTGGCATGCAGTGTTATCCCTGATTTCACTGGAATTAGGCTACTTAAACACTTGATGCTACAAGGAATGTATTTTAACAGACTTTGGAACAGCAAAGTTCTAGTATCCTACACAGGAAGTAAGACAAGGGCTTGGGGTCCACACCTCTTCTGCGGACCACTGACATTACTCTTACCTGCAACCTTAATCACATTACTTAAGCTCCATATGCTGAAGCATTTAATAGAGAGTATGCTTACAAGGTTTGTGATAATTAACTGTTTTTGAAGCTTATTCTAAGGATAAATTATTATTATTTCATTGTTTGGTATTACTGCTGGTGGAACAGGAGATAAACTTTTGTGAGTCCTTTGTGCATGGGATGCCTCTAACAGCAAGTCTGATGGGAAACAAAGAAGAGGGAGTTAAATACACCTGGGAGGCAATTCCATGAGCTCCAGAATCAGTACAGCCTATAATGGTATATCATCCTTTTCTGTCCTAATTCCTCTGTGATGTGGTGGAGGACCACAATAACTTAAGCCTTTTCCTACCACTTTTGATAATTTTGTCAAAGTTCAGATGGCAGTGTTGTGGCTATTTCCTGGCCATACTCTGACTGTCTTTTTGCTGTGAAAGTCAATGAGTAATGGCTCTCAGTTCTGCCCACTTCCTCTAGGCACACTGACTGGGGTCTTTCTCCTCCTGTGATGATACAAATTCTCACAGAGATTACTGGATTTTAACTATATAAATACTTATCCCCTTCGAAATTACCCAGTCTGCTCAAGCATATTAGTCATGACGATAGATGGTAATATGGAGGAAAAAAGGGATAAACAGACTGTCCAGATTTCTAAGTCTCATCTATTGGTCCAAACAGTGTAACTCATACTATAGGGAGAGTATAGATGAATTTAAATGGCTACATGGGAGAAATACGAAGAAGGACACTGAAAATAATTAAATAAATGGAATGGAATGCCTCAAAAAAGAAATGAAGAAATGTGAAGATACTGAGAATAAAACACAAGAAAGAACCCCTGATATGTTATAGTGTAAGATGAGAATGAATTTACTTTCTTTTACATTATTATACTTTGGTAGTGGATATTTTCTGTAACAAGGTTTGGTCTCTTAGCTGGAATTTCAGTATCTTCCATTGTAGATCTGTGACCTGACTACCAAGGATTAAAATCAGTATCACTTTTCCATTCTTGATTAATGTTTAACTCAGTGAATTAAATAGTTCTTTCAATATTTAATTATTTTACGGGAGAGAGAACAGTGTCAACAGCAAAGACAAATTCCCTTAGGAATAACCAGGGGGATATTGATAAGAACTTTGTGGGCATATTTTAGGAAGCCAGTAGAGAAACCTGGGACTCAGTTTTCCATGCTTCCTAACACTGTTCTAACTGCCCAACTACCTGTAATAAGAAGAATGGTCCATTTTGAATGACTGCTCAGGCACCAGCAGAAGGAGAAGATTCATTTTTACAATTCTTGGACAGAGACTGATGCTTCCCTGTAGCCTGGATTTAGGTACTTTTATCCTTTCGGGTTTGAGGCTTTATCAGTATCCCTTTCTTTATTATTTTCTGTAGTAGGTATTCAGAATACTGGCTTCTATGACTCCTGTTGTTATGTGCTTAAATTTACAGTTGTAGATTTTGCATTAGTTGCTAAACTTTTGTGAAACTGAACCTTTAACCATTGATGTGATGAAATACAAATGGGTGTTTGCTTTATCCCAAAAGAAAGTCTGCTTGCATTTCACTTGCAGTAGTGAAGTGAAATGCCCATCCTTGAATGGAATTTCCAATAGTCCTTAAAATCATGTCCCACCTTGGAGCATCAGTTTGCTGACCCAAAATGAGTAGTCTTATAAAGAGTAATAATACAACACTATCTAATGTCCAAGGCCACCATTTTTAACTTACCTGTTTGAAAAGAATTTGTTCAGATGTTTTTTCTTTTCATAATGAATGTCAGTCAAAAATTTTTAATCATGAGTATTTAACTAAATGCTTTGATAAGGGCATATTGGAGAGCAATGGTGGTGTAATACAGGTATTTATGTGCTGTTAATTACAAAATTTTATGTAGTATCTAGATGGAAAAAACAGTAGACATTGGACTTCCTGTACATTTAAAAAATTCCACTTTTATCCCCAAACTCCAAGTGACTCAGCTCTACAATTTTCTTCTGCTTATAGTTTCCATCCAGCTATACTTACGTACTATCCAGTCAATTAGAAGGGAATTGAATCCAAAATTGTTCTTGATAGTATCTTTTATCACAGAAAAATCTCTTATAAGCTGTAATGTATAGCTTTAATAAGTTTGTATGACTCTACCTTGTTTAAACTACAACGTCCTGTGAAATCTTTTTTTATATGCCTATAATAAGAAGTGATGCATGTAAGTAATGTTTGAGATAACATATTTATACATATTGTCAACTTTCTTGTGTAATAGATTTATGTTTCTGAAATCTAGAATCAATTCAAGGAAGTTTAATCTTATGTTTGAAATAGAAATATTTTATATAAATTTGAAAATACTCATATTTGGGAGCTTTCTAGATAACTTTTATTCTTAAAAATTTGTATCTGGTGGACTTATATTAAGATTCATCTTGGCTACAGAGAAAGGTATCTCTATGGACCTCAGTGTAGCTTGGCTTAATGGATCCAATGATGCTTTCTCGGGCTTGTCTTTTCATTTTAAAATAGGCTGTCAACCATGTCAAGTAGTTGTTCAGACTATCTAGTACTCATTTTGCTCTTTCTCTGCAATATCTTTGAAGTACTTGGTCTTCATTTCCATAAAATCCTTGACAAAATTGGTGTGGAAATGAAATGTACTATTATTAAACCATAAATAGCACGTACACATATATTTTTGCAAGTATACATACACCATATACCATACCATGCCAGTGGTAAAGATCACTGGCAAAATTGTCTTAATGAGATCCTCAAAGGATAGGAAATGCTAGAAACAGAAGGGCTGGAACAGTGCTTGGCTTACCGGGTGCTTACTAATGCACAATTAGGGGTGTTCAAGAAAAAAAAGAAGCCTGTGCGCCTGTGCATATAGTACCTCTTTTTCTTCTGTTATGGGTATTGGAGAGTATAGAGTGAGAGCCCTGAAGAACAGAAAAGGAGATAACAAGTTAAATATCAAATAGGTAGAAAACTAATCCCTATCTTTTCCAACATTCTTAAGTGAAGCTTTTAATTTAGGAATGCTCCGGGTATAATTTCCCGAACCTTAGAAATTATGCTAAATCACTGCCCTTCCCAACAGGAATTTTTTAGTATAAGAAACTGTGACACATTTGAAGATCCGTAACAGCATTGAAATAAGGTGAATAGTACCTGTACCATTTTGTTCTCAAACAATATCAATGTACAGAAAATAAATGTTATGTGTGGTTCTACTGACTTCTTTTGATCGTCAGTTTCATTCTGGTTCTCAAAGGATGGGTACTGCAGTGGGCAGAGCTTACTCTGCTCATGCTCCTTCATTCCATTCCCTCCAGCCTCTTCTTGTTAGGTCTCCTTACTTCCTTGATTCTTCTCAGATGAATGATGAAATTTTGTAAAAGGTGAAAGTACCTAAAAAGAAATGTTAGTAGGAAGTCCACATTATAGGGTCAATACACTACTCTAGGCCACATAATAAATACAGGAAACAATTGCTTATTGGCTAAAGAGTCTCTTGGAGTGGATTAGAAGGGTCAAGGAAGAAAGGCAGTTCTGTTCTATTCTGTTCCATTCATCTTTTGAAATAAAAAGTAATGTTTTAAATCAACAGTACATTCAATTTTGATGAAAATTCCAGATGTCCAAAAAAAAAAAGTATTTGCACAAACTCCATTTCTTTATAGCTGAATTTTCAGCTATGAAGTATTTGCCTTTAGAAGTATTCTTTTACTTCCCTGTGAAACATTTTGCATGCATGAATATCTGCAGAGGACTTTTTATTCCTTACTCCAAAATAAAACTAAAAAATTGAAAGTTTGAAATATGTGTCTTCTGTCAGTAGTTTTAGGACAATCTTAAAAAAAAATAAGAAATAGAAGAAAAAAGAGTGTATGCCCTAACTTCCCTTTTAAAAGTCTGAGAATGAAGACATAGAAAGATGAATGTCAAATGTTCAGAACTTGGTTGCAACTACAGGAGCATTTTGACTGTGATGCTCATTCATAAGGCACACAACAAAAGGGTAGTGTACTTGAAATATATGATAAAATACTGGTCTTGTACCTACTCCATGGCCAACATTGACTCTGAACTGTTAAGTGGTGCATATTATACTGGTTGGAATGACTTGAACTTTTGTGGCAAGATGACTCTGTTTCTTGGTGCAGATAAGAAAATTTGTTTTTTTTGATGGAATGAATGTAAAGGCAAATTTTCTTGCATTCTGAACATGAATTGTCTGTAATATAGGTAACTTTTTCATTTTATTATAGCAAGATAGCCACAAATATCCATCAGTTCTTACTTCAGGATTTCAACAGTTACCAGCTTTGACAGACATAGAGCCTATTACTTCTATCACAGATTGTAATACATTGCTCAAATACAAATGCTTCCATAATGCACTATATGCTATGGACAGAAAAACAGGTATTAGAAACTATTTGGGGTAGTACTTTGTAGGGTTTCACATGAGTTTTGCAAACAGACTTAGCAGATATTTTCATGATTTTTTAAAAAAATATTTAACATGGGTGGTAGTGGGGAGTTGCATATATATCTTTTTTACGGAGGCCAGGAGATGAACTTGTTCCCTTTTCTATTTTCTTTTAAAATCTGTGCTGTAGCTCTCATCCTTCTGGCCAAAGAAGCCTGGATGGCTTCTTCCTTCTGAGCACATCAACACACTTGAATTAGCTGGAAAGATGCTTATTCCCACATCATCTGAGATTCAAATTGCTTTCAGTGGAAGAGCTTTATAATAATGGACCTCATTTTATGTTGGTTTATTTGGAGATTTTGTAATTAGTGTTAAGATGTTAAAAGCTGTGGATAGAAAATGAGGTATTACAAAGAAAATATTTTTGATTGTTATTTTTTAATTTGACAGCGATAAAATATTTTCTGTATTGTTATGTAATGACATCCTCTGGCACAAGCATCAAAAGAAATGAAAAAATGGTTTTTAGTCAGGGATACTTATTTTTTGTACATTTCATGGTACTCACAGTGCATATAATGTTGCAAAATCTCACTCTGTTCTGTTAGATGACTGATTCTGTTTCTTGCTCTTCGATATCTGATACTTATGTGTACCAGTACACAGGCTCCTAAAATAGTGGGTTTTCCTGGAAGTAGATGGGTTTGGAGCACCCTAAGAAGTGATTGATCTCTCGTGGTTCTATCATGGCTGATTCAGTGCAATAAACTTTTAAAAGATACTGAAGACATTTCATTTTGAAATGCAGTGCTTATATTCCTTTTAGTGCAGCCATTCCTTTTAGTAACTGTTCGAGTTTGCATGGTAAATCATTGCCTTGGTGCTGTATGTACAGTCCCTGACAGAGTGGTTATGTATAGAATGTATACTGTTTGCTTCAGTCATGAATTGATACTACATTTAAATGTTTGCACTAAAAACCTGTTATCTCAGATACAGTATAGCTTTTCAGATATCAGGCAAAAGATCTATTGTTACAGTCTCAGTGCTACATGCTGTTTATTATGTGCAGAATTATTTTTAGAGTGGTCTTTCAGTCCTTTAGAATTGCCTTTACATTAAAAAAAATTAAGAATTCTACATACATGGTCACGGATATTAGTCATTTTTACAGGGGAGGGAAGGAGGAGGGGAAGATGCAGAAATCCTCCTCCTCTTAGACAGTAGTAACAGTGTGAGGATGCCTTGTCCTCCTTTTTTTTACTTCTGAGATTTTATTGCTGGCAGCCAGATGTGCTGAAACTCCTGACGACAGCATCTATTCACTGCGTGTTTTTAATAGGCTTAGAGAAATATGAGTAGAGTACATGAAAGCAGCTCAGCTTCACACTTCAGCTGGGAATGCCCAAAAAGCTTACTGCTGTTTAGAATTCTTGCTACAGTCAGGAGAAAGCTGCTCGGGTACTAAATCTTCTACGACTGAATTAGAAGAAGAATGACTGTACAATTAACTATCAGCCCCTGCTCATTTAGGCACAGTTTTTACAGAGATCAGGAGAAATATGGAACTTGATTGGCATATTTGTATTTGATGGTGTGTACAAAATAGATGACTTTTAAGACAGGTGGTGAAGAAAAATAGAAGGGAAATAAAGGGAGAAAATGCAATTTGAAACACTGCGCCAGGTCTGCAATTCTGTTTTATCACATTTTCATGGGGTTTTCTCATCCCCTCCAAATATTTTACAAAATGATCTTTTTGGACAAACGTTGAACAACACTAGGTAAGTAGAAATGAGATATTTTTGCTTTATCATTTGTCTTTTTATGCTGATGGCAATCTATCTGCATGCTTTTCAGTGGGGTACTTTTATAACTGCACTCCTAGATATTAATATTTTTATGGTAGCAGTGAGTCTGTTAGTGTTTTTATGTTTTATGTAAGGATTTACATGAGAACTCAATCTGCAGAAATAAAGCCAGCAAAGATAGAATAAAATATTTAAGATGGTTATGTATCTTTCAAGTACATTAGCTGCCATTAGAAGCTGGCATTATTAGCTGTAATCCTTAAAGCATATTAAATATTCATAAACAAATTTGTCAGAGAAAATGATTTCTATGTGGGTATGGCAGTGAAAAGATTAAATGCTCAGAGATGTGTCTGTTTAACCATACATAATTTATTGGAAGATGCAAATTAGTAGTCCTGCATACCTTTTGCAAAATAGAAAGCAGTTCCTTATTTTTGTAAGATTTAGATCCTGTGTGTGATGCTTTTCAATAATGTTTTTAACTGGTCAAATTATAGTTGATTAGTGGATGCTTTGCAGCAGGTCAGTCAGCTCTGTAGGGTATCCTTTTGTGAATAGCTGCTGTTTTGTGGGAATTAAAAATGACAGGGTGAAGTTGTTTATTGGCGTCAGACAGTTTTTGAATTGATTTCTTAGGATTTTTGGAGGGGTAAAACGAATTAATAATGCCACATTTCTGTGTAATAATTCAGTAAACATGTTATAGTACCGATGTTTAGAACTTTTTCATAATGCTATTAAATATTACATATGAAAAATATTAATAATTTTACCTAAAAGAGTGGAAGTGCAGGTCAGGAAGAAAAAGAATCCTGTAGTATTTTATAAAGATAGTGCACTGATGGAAACATTCTGGAAAAAGGGTGGAAGTAATAGGCAGAGACTATATCCAGCATTTTAATCTTCTTCTCTGCCTCTGTGGGAGAAATCTCTTTTAAATGGGATATTATTTCTTAAATGCAGGGATATTTGCACTTTATACTTCAGAAAATTGTTATAATTTTATTTCCCAGACTTCTGTTGTAGAGGATTCTCTCCCTTACTGCTGATATTTCCTTTTAAAATATTTTAATATTTATTTAATGTTGCTGTTCTCAAGTTTTGTTGTCTTGGTTATGAATTTCTAATTAGGTATTTAAAATTATGTAGGTAGTTTTAGCAATCATAATCATTGCTATGAATTAAGGTATTTTTAGGTACATATGAAATCTATATTCAATGAGATTTTTCTTATATTCCTTTGGTATACTGTTTCACAACATGGAGCAATAATTTACGTATTATCAGCTGTGATTGTAAAACTGTGCATATTTCCAAGTGCATAGTTTCAGGCCTGCAGCAACCAGCAAAGCTCTTAGCAACTGTTCTAATCAGCTTCCATCCCAGCCCTGATTCCCTGGATCTGCTTTTGCAGATCACAGCACATGCTTTTTGTAGCTCAAGCTGCATGCTCTTTGCTAATTTGGTTTTTTACAGATACATGTGCATGGTGCTTATTTTGCTTGTGAGACTTGGGCAAAAGCTGCATATAGTATCAAATCAAAAGACAGAGTTATTTTGTTAATTTGCTGTGCCTGAGATTAGGAGTATACTTATTCTAGAAGACTGGCAAACAAGAAAGGATTGTGAGGAAACTGAGCCTCCTACCTGGTATGGGCTTTTTTACTTACGATGAGAATACTTCTGTATTTATAAGGAGCAATGTCGTGTTTTTCTAGGTATCAATGCTTTTGGCCTCAAGAAAACACTGTGCAATTTTTAAACAATATGCAGCAGTAATTGTGAGACATTAATTCATGCTTTCTCTGTCTTCTGATACTAAAGTTAGGTGAAAGTATTTTAAGGTTATTGAGTAAAAAGATTCCCTCTTCCGAATAACAATTTGTATTTTAAATCTGATCTTGATAAAAGGTCTTTGAAGAAGTCATCTATTAGTCACCAAAAAATCTCACTGGCGTTTATTTCAGGGGTAGTCCTTTGTTTGTCTTACTGATTAGAGAAAATCTGTTCTATTTTTTTAAAATTAAATTAAAATAGAATATCATTTAGGTAGATTTTTCACTTAAAGCTTTGCACAATAAGTGTAAGACACTTGCTAAAATCTAATTGTTCATGCATTAAGAGTTTATGCTTCAGAACTGTGGTGTACCTCCAGCATGTGAGTCTGCTTTGATGAGGTATAATGTGGTCTATCTCTTTAGTCTTCAAAGTTATATATTTTGTCCTTTGATAATACTTTATCTTTTGAATTAGATTTTTCTGTTTTTACATCTAAAAAGTACAAGTCAGAGTCCAGAAAGATAACGGCTGACATTACACACACAGTGATTAACTGCTACTGCCACAAAGTAATAATGTGAAGGAAACAGGTTAATGCATACAAATTGTACAGTAGATAATGAAATGTAAAACAAAGTCATAGGAAAGGAGGTAGTATACAGATTTTAATTGAATATACAATCCTCCTAAGTTTCATATAACCTGTTTTTGGAGTTCTTGTTCCTCAGTTCTTCAGAAAGTTTAGATATGCTGAGATTTTGTTGAAGGAAAGACAGGGATCTTGGGCTTTGCTTTCTGATGCTATGCTAAACAATGACAGGAACATACATTTAACTTTTTTTTTATCATTTCCTATAAAAACTTTACATGAGTTGGGTTTTTATTTGCAGATTTCTGGCTTTGCCGTAGCTGATGTGAGAGGATCCAAATGATATTAAGCTCCTTGTGAGTTAGATTGATTTTAGCACTTAAATGGGTTTAGTTGTCCCCTCCCAGCAGCTTCTAATGGAGGAATATTGCTGCTGAGTTCTCTTCTGCCAGCTACAGGGCAGCACTTTCCTGTGAGATGCTATGAGTGTAAAACAGAAAGCTGGTTTGCTGGGCCTCTCTCCTGTTCCTACACAGCTCTGTCTGACATTACCAACTCCAGCCAGCTGAAGCAGCAAGAGCTATCATTTTACCTCAGAATTGTGTTTCACTTGTGGTGGGGTTGTGGTGCTATTTCCTGGGTAATAAGTTATTTTTAATTGAAAAATTATTAGGATTACCTCATGTTGGGAAACCATAAGAATTGTTTTGCATTTTGAGCATTTGGCAAGTAGTTACTTAGTGGAATAAATTCTTCATGAGTCCAGAAAAGAAATCAAGAGACCTTTTATGAAAACACACTGTGTGCTTACATTACATCCAAATTTTACAGCAGCATCTTAAAGGAGGTTTGTGTTTTTTGCAGTCTAAAATTTGTCTGATTACTTTCAGTGACATACTATTCATTCAAATGACAAAAGACAATGAAATAAAGTTTTAAAATATATTTTAAACCTTTAGTAAATAAGTAAGCCAGATTTTCAGACTGCCATGCTTTATGTAGTGTTTAGTGTACAAATACTGTGCTGTTGGATGCTCTATTTGCAGCAACATGCTTTGAGAAGTCACAATTGCTTTGGGCAGTATTCAGATTAACTCATTACTGCATAATGGCAAGCATCCTTTTTGACTTATATTGATACAAAGTGTACAGAGGACTATCAATCCAATTTTGCTATTGCAGTTTATATTAGAAGCTTTTCTCAGAAAATGGGAAGCGGTCAATTTACCTAAACTTGGTTTCTCACATGACTTATTGTTAGCATTTTTTACAGTTCTGTGAAAGTGAGTTTACTGTCAAGCTTGGCCACACAGGGGCATAAGATAACTAATATATTGTGCCTAAAACCAGTACAAAGATTGTTCACCAAATTCTGTGTACAATAGAGACTTAGGAATTGTCTTATTTTGAAATGCGACACACCTAGTTTAAAAAAACAACTTGTATTTTCTTTCATTAAATTAAACTCCAGTGTTTTTGAAGACTCTTAAGAGTTTTCACTTTTAAAATCTGTTGGTAAGCATCTTCTACATAAATACACTGATTTTTAAAAGATAACTAAAAGGCCAAAATAAATTAGCTAATTGGCAAAACTAGACATTTACACTGAAAGTATCATTTCAGCAGAAGCATATGATTTCTTTTCATGATTTAATTTTCTGTTTTGTTTCCTCAATATATCTAGTAGCTATTTACCAAAGGTCCATTTTATAATGAAGCCACCAAATGATGTCAAGAATTACTGTCACAGACAATTGTTATTCTTATGGTGTTAATAATCATCACTTTGACATTGAAGGAAAAAGATCATTTTATCTTCCTTGTTGGGGAAAAAATTGTCAGAATATTTCTGTAGAATAGATTTGAGTTTTTTTTTTTCCTGAATATATTATTTCAACATAGCAAGAGATTTGCTAATATTCTAAGAGAATGTTGCATTTTCAAATGTTACTAATCTAAGAGCCAAGAGGAAAACCACCATAATGCTGTTAGAACTGACAGTATATTGTCCTTATTCTGTGATGCAATACTGCTGAATACTGTAATTGAAACTGCCTATCCTCCCTTTTCAAAACTGGAGTGTTTATAGCTACCTTTAAAATTTTAGTTTGTTGGGATTTTCCCATCTGCTCCTTTTTACTCCATACTAGATTAATAGAATTCTGTTTTATGTATATTCCTCAAATTTGTAGCTGATGTGCTTGCTCAAGTAAAAAATACACAGTGTTGGTAAATAAATTTCTTTGTATCCCTACCATGTAATTTTCCCTTAATGTATTAAAGACACAGCAAAGCTCTTTCCTCTTGTTCTTAACTGTCTTGCCTCAGACACAATCAGAATTCTAAAACTAAGCTAATTCCAGTCCTAGATGTCTGTTATTACTGTAGGAAAGTTGTCCATGTCAAATAATCCTCTATCTTGTTTTCTTCCTAAAATTAGAGAAATAAGCCATATTCAGGTGAATCCTTATGTGTGCATATATCTATATATATGTGAACTTCTCTAAACACGAAGGGAAGACGGGCAGCTGGGACAGCAAATTTTATATAAAAGGCAGAGAGAAACTCATACAGCTGTGCATTTGGTCTTTTCTGCACCTTTTCCAAACATTCCTCACAGAGCACTCTTACGTCCTCTTTGAGCTGCAAATAAGTGTATCTAACTCCATCTATCCTTTGGCCCTTTATTGGCTTCTTTGGGACAACTTTGGGACTTCAAAGTGGGACAAGTAGCATGATTTTTCTCATCTTCTTCTCATGTTTCTATTTCCTTTGGAGGAAGCAACTGAACGTACTAACTTGCCCCAAAGCTATTTCTTTCTCAGAGGAGGTTCTGTATTTCATCCCGTCTTGGTGACTGTTGGGTTTTGGGTTTGTTTTTTAATCCCTATTTCTAGGAAAAACCATCCCTGTAACATTCTGTTAGAGATATTTTCAGAGAGAGAAAAGTAAGAGATTTCCTTACAGAACCATTTCTTTTCCCATCTCTTCCAGCTCTGGAGAGAGATACCTTCTGTTACTTCCACCTCAGTTGCTACAGATTTAATAAGGTGGCATATGCTTCCTCCATGAATCTCACAGAGCTGTGGATATTTGCAGCCATAACAGGTTTCTCTCTATTCTCATTGTGCCTCAACTGCTGTTATCTGATGATGGCAATAAAATCCTAGCTGGCATATGATCCTAACCTCCCACCAGGAAGAAAAAGAGGATGGATCAGAGGTGGATAATTTGTCTCGATTCAGCTAGTATGTTAAATCCAGAAATTTAAATAATCCTAAATTTAGAAATGATTAAATATGCTTTAAAAATTGATTTTTTTTTCCTCACCTGGGTGAGAGCAACAAAAATCTGAGGAATAATTGAGTTACCAAGTACAATTTTTGAAGAGAACATGTAAAAAAAAGTCTTTCTATTCTTGAATAACTCAGATGATTCCTGTCATTTCTCAGAACAGCCCAATAA
The DNA here is from genome assembly GCA_013398275.1 of Promerops cafer. Lineage (NCBI taxonomy): Eukaryota > Metazoa > Chordata > Aves > Passeriformes > Nectariniidae > Promerops > Promerops cafer. Next base: position 1,628,165 of record VZSE01014220.1, on the reverse strand, counting down.
GACGTGGGTATTATTTTCTTTTTCTGGAAAACGAAAAGGCAGAGATCATCATATTAAAAATGACTATATATTGTATGGTTGAGACATTTAAGAGTTTTGTTCAATGATAAGAGCCCAGTATTTTATGGAAACTGCATGTTCCAACCTACAGAAATCAAGGTTGCTAGTCTTGACCCTTGAGTAGATAGTAGGTGTGTTTGAGGACAGATTGAGCTGTGGTGACTACAACAATAACTAGCCCCATGTATCCATTTTACTCTTCTTCAGGGTGCTGTCACTCTGATAAAACTGGCATGAGTGCTAAGCAAACCTGTTCCATCCTGCCTCAGCTGGGAGTTAGTTTTCTGTATTGATGTGCAGCAAAGTCAATACCTCAGACTGTTTCCTGTAGGTGGTCAGACTCATATGCATAAATATTTCATTTTTCCCAACTGTGTGGTCAAAAGCTCCTAAGTGGGAGTCTTCACCAGTCCTTCTTTGCCCGTTATCAAGTATGTTAAATATTCACAGAATATTCTGAGTTGGAAGGGACCCACAAGGATCATAAAATTCCAACTCCTGGCCCTGCACAGCGCCAGCCCCAGAAGTCACACCATATGACCAAGAGCATTGTCCAAACACTCCTTGAACGTGTCAGGCTGATGCTGTGACCACTTCCCTGGGGAGCTGTTCCGGTGCCCAACCACCCTCTGGGTGAAAACCTTTTGTGATACCTAACCTGAACCTCCCCTGACACAACTCCAGCCCATTCCCTTGGATCCTGTCACTGGGACCACAGAACAGGGATCAGTGCCTGCCCCTCCTCTTCCTCTCATGAGGAAGTTGTAACTACAATGAGGTCTGCCCTCAGTCTTCTCTTCTTGAACAGACCAAGTGACCTCAGCCACTCCTCATATGGCTTCCCCTCAAGGCCCTTCTCTGTCTTTGTTACCCTCCTTTGGATGCTAAGAGCTTAATCTTTCTTTTATTGTTGGGTCCAAAACTGCACACAGTAATGGTTAACAGCACTCATGTAGCCCTCACCTTCTGTACACTCCTTTATCCTTTTAGCTTTTTTCCTTTTGGGTTAGTAATCAGATGCACATTTATGGTACAATCTGCCTACTAATGGCACTACCCCTTTACCAGGTCAGGAGCAGTAATTATACTGTGTTCTAGAAACATGGGGCTTTGAAAAGCAAAACTTTCCTTATCAGAAAAAAGCTATGTCTTCGATTTGTTCCTTGATTGAGAAGTTTTGCTGCTGTTCCTGCCACAGTTATTTATTTACTGACACAGTGGAATGAAGATCACTTCTGTTGGTGTGGGTTTGGACATTTCTTCATTATTGCTTTCTGTTTTGTTCTATTGAGTATAGTATGATTATGGGTAGAAAAAGAACTAAAAAAGGAAAATAAACTTTTTTAAACCTCTAATATCACATCTTAGAGATGGACAGCATAGCACAAATAACATTGGGATGTTTGGCTGTGTAGGTCTGGCTGAGCTGGGGAGAATGGAAGGGAGGAGTGCTGCAGTTACCCAGCTCCTTTCCTGTCAGGGGCAATGGGACTGTCCTACCAGTTACTAACTATGGACCCATCATCCCTTTAGATTGCTCAGGAATAGACTCTTGATTTTGCACTAAAAAGGCAGAATGAAGGTTTACTCGTAGAAAACACTGTGTTTCAAAATGGTTCAAGGAAGATTGGTATTGAGCCTCAAATGATTTACAGGGTTCTGAGAAAGGAATAAATGAATATAATATTGACCCCTGAAAAATTGCGAAATCTGAGATGAGTTTTGGGGGTAATGGCATAATTTTAACTTTACCCTGAGATAAAAGGTTTGAAGCAGAAGCTGGAGGTATTTCATGTCCTTGGCTTCACTTCAGCATGTGCTTTGCAATAGGGAGGCAAAGTCAGCATTCTGAAAGCTGCTTTTTGGGTTCTGCTTTCTTGTTCTGAACCTGACAAGGAATAACTATGAGACAGAGAAATGAAATAAAAATGTTATGTATTGGAGAAATTTATCCTAAAGTTTCCTAAGTTTGAAAGAGATTAGAGATTGAAATGCTGAAACATTAATTTTGTTTGTTTTACAATAAGAATTGAGTTGGATATATTGCAAGTCAGAGGGAATTTGCATGGTGTCTTTATTTATAAGAATGAAATATGTCTTGATTAATACACTTTATCCTTGCTGCAATATTTGAGTAATCTTTCTGATTAAGATATACTTCCAAATTCCCATCATCTGGTATTCAAGACAATTTTTTATCATGCAACTTCATCAATATTTTGATTAAGTAAGTTTTAAGCCCTTGTCTCTTAGAAAGTAGTAGTCACATATATCATAATAGGAACAATAACCTTTAATTGTAAAAGGTATACAAAACTAAAATAACAAGCAAGTAATGCAATTATATTTGCTTTAAGATAGTTTTCATTATTAACCTATAAAATAGGACATATAGTCACAGAGAAATACTCTAAACCAAAAAATTTAGTCTGTGGTTTAACTACTGTACACCAAATATAAGAGCTTTTTGCATGCATTATGTATATATATTTGTCATAAATAAAACATCATTTCAATATTAAATAAATAGTAAAATAATGAAATAATAATATTTCTTGGAAATTTTAGTATTCTTTTTCTCTATATAAGACATTCAAAATATTGTTAAAGTAACTGAAGGAGATGATGAATAAAACATTACTAAAAGATGGAACCTCAGACTTTCAGAAAGACTTTACACTACAATTATTGGTTTATTATTTCTTATCCTACAAAATATATTTTCAAGTGTAGATATAAAAACTTAATTAAAATAACTTTAAAATCATTTCCTGAAACAGGATGTTTAAAATTTCTCCTCCCCTCTTACCATCTCTTCTTCTATACACCGATGTTTCTCTTTACATTTCTTGATTTTCCTAATATTATATTTTAGGTTGTTGCTCCTGTGTCTTCAGATTGCACTCAGAACAAGAGCATTTTGTGTGGATTTGAGGACCCCAGGGGTAGTCAGTCTTTCATTCACTTGAGGACCTTCATTTTTTCCCTGCTAATGGTGGCATTGTTCTGCTACAAAATTACAAGAACAATGAGTGCTTTAGAGAAAACTCAATTGTGATAGCTCTTCTGTATCACAGTGACTCTAACACAGTTCAAGCATTATTCAAATAACCTACAGTAAAATCTTCTAAGTGCCCTGTTTGCAAGAACTCTTTCAGTAAGACAGGCTTCATCTACCTGTCATACTTTGGAAGTTTTTGAAAAGTGTCAGGGAGGACAGAAAAGATTTTAAAATGCAAGAAGGATTGCAATATAAAAAATTGAATAATTCAAATTATTTATGTCCACAAAAGCTTGCTTGTGCTTAACATGTATCTTTCATGTTGAAGTTTCTCATTTGTAAGACACAGCATAATCGGGATGTATAAGGAATGCCTGCAATCATAATTCAAATTATCTTCTTTTAATAAAGCATGAGAAAAAAATATAGTGTTGATCAGTCAAAGCACCTGGCAAGTACAGAGGTCTACATTCTACACTTCTACACTTGCCACTGTCAACATCTCCTTTGTAGTGCCAGGAAAATAATGTGAACTTCACAGCTGGAGTTCCCAGGAATATATGTCTTATTTAATACCTCATGTGCATCTATGAATTTTAATTTATAAATATTTGCAGAGGTCTTATGATCATGGGTTTGTAAGTATATACAAATGAAAGTACAAATTAATTTTTTCCTTTTTTTTGGAATTTACGTGCATCTCTAGACATTAGAACACGTGGCAGAGTAACTTAAGTACCTTAGAGATGGACAAGGATTTTGTGCCTTGCCCTTCATTTGCACCCTTAGTCTCAGCAGCTGCAAATTATTTCATATTGCTAGCTAGAATGTTTCCTTAGGTACTGCCAGCTACACAGCTGATGTATCCTCACTACAGTGAGATTTTTTTCTTCACATAGGTCTTTCAGAACTTTTAAATTCAAATATTGAACATTATTCATATACAAATAAAGCAAATGTATTCACAAAGAAATTCTTAACAATTGTGAGGATGTACAGTAAGCATGTTAAAATTGTAGAGTCATAGAATTCTTTAGGTTGGAAAAGACCTTTAAGGTCATCAAGTGCAACTGTTAACTCAGGACTGGCAAGTCCACCAATAAATCATGTCCCTAAAAGATGATGATAATAATAAAACTATATAAAATTTATTATATCACATGTAATATATGACACACATGTTAATATTATAAACATTGTAATGTAATATACTATACAATGTAAAGTGTAATGGAGACACTAAAAAATTGGGTAACCATACAAGATACTCAGGGACTATGCTCACAAGATTGCAGTACTGTACAAAAAGACCCTGTTCTCCTGTTAAGCACACACAAAAACTTATTATTCATTATCAATTATCAATTATCAATTATCAATTATCAATTACCAATTATCAATTATCAATTATCAATTATTTTTTATTAATTCTGCACAGAACTTTGTGTGGCCTCATGACAGTATACTGGTGAAAAAACTGCAAACCTACATTTTTGTAGATTTTATTATTACTTCCATGCAACTAATGCAAAGGGATTTTTACTGGATTTTGGTCTTTTGATGTAATCCGCTATGAGTAAGTTTATACCTTGGAGTTCATGGCTCAGTATAGAAATAAACCCATTTCCTATTTACCTTTAGTTCGGAAAGTTTTAGGATAATCACTGGTGTCTAAATGCTGTCTCAAAAATCACTTTTTTTTTTCCATGGAAATTATGCAAAATCCATTAGTTGCATTTCATTTTGACCACATATGGTTGATATCTGAACTGCACTTGTGGCATATAGAAAAAAGTCTCTTGCATATATTCACCTTGATTGGAGCAAGTGGATATTGAAACCAGAGCTTAGATCAGATTGAGAACTAATCTCAAACCTACTGCTCCTTCGGCTGAAGTGAGATGAGCTAACTAAAGGGAAGAAAGAAAAAAATATTTTTTAATGCATCGTTGGGACATCAGCTTTACTTGAATTCTGGGAGTTTCAATATAAAAAGTCCAAATTTGGAGTGATGTGGTATTGATGTGATATGGTTTTGTCTCCAGAAAGCAATGTTGACTTGAATGAAAATGTGTAGAAAAAGTAGACTGAAATGTAAGGAGTGCAACAGGGCGGAGGTAAGATAGGAAACAGAGTTTATTGTATAGACCTATTCACTGAGTTGCCATTATTTCTGTCTCTTGCCTATCTGTATTATTTTCTTCTCCTGCTTCAGTGAAAAAATACTGCAAAATAATAGAATATCTCATTAAATCCTATGTCATGTATCCCTCATGCAATGCAAAACTTAAACTATGGCAATAGAGCAGAATATTTAATTATTGCCATGTACCTAAATAAGACATTACAGAAACTATTTTATTTCCTTATTACTTTATATGGGGTTGAATCTGAATTTATTACATAAAAGCACTTAATTAAAAGTCCAATGTCTTTCTTTGCTCATAACACTATCTAAAACCAAATCACTTACCTTTTGTTCAAAATTTTGAAATGATTTTGCACTAATGGCCATTGTTGGGTTTTTTTACTTTCTAGAAGAGAATGCACTACTTTAAGTTATATAACCAAAACCAAGAGAAGGTAACATGTTCTCAGCCTAGTAAATTAATTTCAGAATTTTTATCAGCACTGTACTGGATTAGTCTATGTACTGAGCAGATCTAGAAAGAAAATTTTATTTTCTATTATTTGGACAGTTTTTGTACTTAATTACTTCATACAGTGTTATTTTAGAGCATGCTTTAGCAAAGACTGAACTAGATACACTAAATAAAGAAATGCCACAAACATTAATCTGAATGTATGTTATACTGATTGCAAATTGACTAATGCCAGCATGAATCTGATTTTATGTTTATATACCTATATAAATCTACAGGAAAAAAAAAGAAACATAGTAAAGACCTTTGCATATAGACCTAGACTTTGCCTGTACTTAAAACTTACTGTGAAGTCCAATTTAAAAGCATTACTGAACTGGAAAAAGGGGGTTCTGAGAGCTGCTGTGATGGAGAATAATGTCAGTATCACAGCAGAAGTCTGTATTAGCTCTGCAGTGAAAGCATAGCCTCCATTTCACATGATTTTATTTTCTATCTGTGTTACACTGTGTGCTGATTAGCTGTACTTTCTGCTGCAGGGCTGCTGCATTTTAATTGTGCTATATAATCATGTATAATAAATAAGGCAGTTTGAATATTTAACCAGGAATGATACTACATTTATGCAGGTATCCATTTATTATCATGAATTAATTATGGTTCCATAGGTAATGTAATTTTTTTTCCTTTGAAGGAGAATACTATATTTTGTTGCTTTTATGAAGGAAAACAATCTCAGGTATTCCTAACATTCTCTCAGGAAAGTTAGATTTATCTGAGTATCTTAAAATCTCATCTTTAATCCTGTAAAATAATATTTTAGATATGTATAAATTGGGTCTCATTTTTTTTTTGAACTCTGTACAAACAGTACAAGGAATAAGGTATTAGGATAACTTTTCCCAGTTTCTTTGTAACTATATGATCTGCTAACTAAAAAAAGACTGCAGCTATCTAATGCTGCTTTCCCTGAATCATTATGAACCTTGATTAGTCAATTAAGATTTTTTTTTCACTCTGGAGGGTAATTTTATTCTAAGTTTTATATTCAGAAGTAATTTATTTGTTAAAAGAGGATAAAATATCTATTGTTACAGAATGATAGAATGGCTTGGATTGGAAGGGACCTTAAAGATCATCCAGTTCCATCTCCTCTGCCATAGGCAGGGACACCTTCCACTAGACCAGGTTGCTCAATGCCTCATCCAACCTGACCTAAATATTGTTGTCCTCAGGAAATATAATACAACAAAGCAGGTGTACATTTTACCACAAAATCCCTCCCAAGTAGCCTTATATTCTTCTGTAAACTGGCCTTCTATGTGTTGATGAAAATTTTGGCTTCTACAGAACTAGTAGGAAAAGGGGCTTTATATTTGAACTCTTTAAGATAAACATATGTTTGTTGTATATTACTCAGAAACTGAGCTTGAGATAATATGGAAAATATTTTAGAAACAACAGGGAACTTTAAATAAACATAATTTGTAGCATGGCAATTTAATGTTTTCCACAAAAAGTCCACAGGTGCCTGTTGGGGCTGACCATGACTGGCGGGTCATCAACTAAATAAAAAGATTTGAAGACTATCTTAGGTTTTGTGTAGTATTTCTAATTGTTAAGTATAAGGGGTAACATGCTGTCCTACACGTCTGAGACCCTGATATTTGGATCACTGTGCATAATTCTGGACATGCATTTTTAGCAAATCTGTATTTTAGAAAAAGCATAAGGTAAAAAATTTCAGGAGAGAATAGTGAAGAGAAATATGTTCAGGTTGGTTTAGCTAGCATTTAAAAGAGACAGACTAGCAGCAGCTATATGTAGTGATTACTTAAACCACAAGAAGAAAGTAGATTTGTTTGGGAGATTTAAAAAGAAAGACATGAAATGTGATATAAAGAGTGGAAGGCTTCAACTGAATGCCCATGCAAATTTCTTAACCTACCACAATATTGAATTCGTCCCATAGGAAATGGTATAAGCCTTAAATTAGATTGAGTAAATTCTAGAAAATGTACTGTGGGGAAAGATCTTTCATTGTCATGGAAACAAACTAGATGATCTAATAAACGTTTTCCATCTCTAGCTGGGTTCTATTTCTGCCATTCACTTTAAGGTGAATTTAGAAAATGGAGGTATTTTTGATTATTTTCACTCTCTGGCATTACAGAGAGTAAATCTCAACAGCTGAGATTTAAGTGCTATCTCAGGAAGTTTACATTTCATTAAGATCAACTAGGAATTATTGTTTACAAAACATAAATTCCTAATTAAAACACATGGACTAAATCTCATTAATAATAGAAAAAATACTGCTACTATTATTCCTGATTTTTTTTCTGCATCATGTGAGTATCACTTCTATTATATTTGTCTAATGGTGCTGTCTCTCAGTCCAATGCAAGGCAAATCAAAGCACTGAAATGAAAATTAATTCTTTTTATTTACCCTTTATCTAAATTATCCCTTTGACAAGAAAGACCTTGTTTTCAGAAAAACGTGTGTACCATGTTTGTATGTTACCTTTTACACAAGATTTTATAAAGTAAACTATTTGCTTGGAGGATTCTTTAAAGGATAATATTGCAGATGAAATATGTGTTTCTTCCCATGAGGTTAAAATTTAATTTGACCTAGCACCAAACTAACACCCTTTCTTTCAAAGAGGCAACTGTCACCTGATCATACCAGTAGTTAAGACATCATCAGCAGTTGTGTTTGCTTAAATTCCAATTATATATTTAGTCTATCTTCACACGACTTAATTCAGAAATAAAATATCTATATAAAGAAGTAGTAAAAAAATCCAGGGACAGAATGTAGAGATTCTGAAGGCATTCTTAATGCTTGCTACACTTATCTGCAGTTTCTAAATTTTTAGCAGAAAGGTTTTAGCTTTTTTTATTGCTAAAATAATTTTCAGTTATATAAACTTTATGAGTCATGTATTTACCAACACATGAAATGGAGCTTATATTAAAAGTTCAAAATCTAGAAGGAGTATTTCAAAAGCTAGCACTGATCTTGAGAGGCTGGTATCAGGTACCAAGAAGGAAATGAGGCTTTTGTCTCACCTGACTTCACATGCTGCTTGGAAGCCCCATAGGCCTCCAGTGGAATCAGTGGAGAGTCATCAATATTTTAGGGCAGAACCATGTGACATATTTTAGGCAGCTGCATTAATTTTAGTGTATGGCTGACCTGAAGAGGTGAGGCAGTAGTAGCTTCATTGTTTTGGGGAGCTCATTTACAGAGTGATGTGAGAGCAAGGGATGCAATTACTGTTCCTTAAAAGTTTCCTTGGTGCCTAGATCCCCACTTCATGCTCCTGGCTCACATTGCCATCTAGCATTCTACATGCTGAAGATGATTAACCAGATAATGGCAATTATAATGAAACTCAGAGTATTCTGTGAAAAGGAGTGTGACACAAATATTAATTGTCATATGAATATGACCATTAGATGCACCCAGATTTTGAATCAGTTGCCTAAATGTATCCTTATAGGCATTTGAGTGGTTACTTTGGTATTGTAATGCGTGTAACTAATTAATTGTAATATAAAATCTAAAGAAAACTGAAGTTGCTAAAGGATAAATATTTGTTTATACCATTAATAATTTCTTTATTTTTCCTTAGGCAAAGCAGTTCCTTCTACTTAGATTGTAAGATTCATACAGAGAAAAGAAATCATGTCTCAAATAGAGTGATAGAGAAATGCCATCCTTTTCCTTAGTAGTTGATATGTAGTGTCTATTAAAAAACTCCTGTTCTTTCCTCTGGTTACTATGGTCGTTGATAAGAGCAACGGTGCTGCTTAGAGAATAAACATTAAAATTTTATTATGTAAAAAAATGAAATACATAAGATTAGTTAAATTCATATTACCACAGCCTGAGTCTGTGAAAATTAAAATGCTGACGGAGGCTACTCAAATATATCTATTGAAATACAAAAAAAAATCTTCAAATGTTCTTTTAATGGGGGCTCCAAGCCTGCAGCAACTTTTGTTTATCCTTGTATGTTTTGAGAGCAGTGGAACTTTTCAGAAGGTAAATTAATCAAATGATTCACAGCAACCACAATTTAATGTGATTTGCCAACAATGAGCTCTATACTGTAATGCTTGCCATAGAAGCAGATGATTTTCAACTAAACTACATATCAGAGTAGTAACTCTCAGAGTTATTTTGTCAAACACCTTCAACTGAATGGTTTAACACCATTCAACTTCCTGCACTTTACAGAGATTGATTTCTAAACTGAAAACTTCAAATATAATCTTGCACAAAAAAATTCTCAGAAAATATTTCAGACTCATAAAAAATCATATTCCCTATGAGGGTACATTTTAAAAGAGTCTATTTCAGCTTCTTTGAATTTCTCTTAAATCTGTTCTACATCCATGATAGCCTAAGGATAACTACAGTGCTGCCTACCTTTGGTTTCCTTATGGCTGTCAACAGCAGCTGGTGCAACCAAAGACTGAAATGAAAAAGAATCATCATAAAATACAGTAATATTTTCCAGAATATTAACTTAGGATCTGTACACCAAAAGAAAAATAATAATACTAATACATTAAAAGTAATGAGCAATGCTTGTCAGATATTTCTTTGTCTAAGAAGATGTTTGCATTGACTCTGATTATGTTTAAAGAATAGCCACAGGAGAAAAATGTAATGTAAGTGTTTAAAATTAAACTTATCATTGTCTGTTTATTTATGTTTTAACTGCATTTTATCTCCTGTGCTACAGTTTCCAGAAATTTCTCTTTTTTTTTCTTTTTCTATAAAGTAGAAGCCACATAAAATTTAATTGAATAGCTCTGAAACACTATACAGAGACAATCACAATGAATTCACTCAAACAAAAAGCATACTTCACCAAATGCTTCAGAACACATATCCAACTGCACTGTCAGACTGTCTGGTTCCAGATAAGTTTTCTGTTCAGTCATCCAGAGATGCAGTGTTAGACTGTAAATTATTGTAAAAAATCCATCAAGGATATTTTTCAGAATATGTATACATACACAGGTACACATATTTTAAAATAGATTTAATAATTAACAAAATTTGTGACTATCCTAAAGAAGAATTACTTTTTATATATTTGGCATACATTTTGAAAAATAAATATGTGTGCATCTTGTAAATCAAACAGGTGGTAGAAATCAGTGGATAAGCATGTAAGTAGTTGACAGATCACGGACACCTACATTTTTATGACTCAGTTTGCATAATTGGTGCAGTTCTGAGAGATTCCTGCCAGTTCTGCAGTGGCTTGTCACCTAGCAAGCCTGTAGAGCTGTATGAGGTTCCTGAGTGAAGCACTCTGATGCAGCAGCACTGCTCAGAGGCAGAGGGCACTCGGAGACATGAAGGCAGCACGAGGCACTCTGACCACAGACACTCACAGACACTCATAGAACCCTCCCAACAGCTTCGTTAGAGAGTGCACTGCTGCAGCCTGGCATCTTCTGTCCCCCTGTTAGTGTAAGAATAAGGACAGCCTAGAAGGTGGCCACAGTCAGAGGCTCAAAGCTGAGACATCAAGCCAAGCACTCCAGGCAGTGGTCACTACTTCTGGAAGCACCAAGGAGATGGGGAATGCTGCAGGCAATGGAAGCAGGAGATGAGGGGATGAGAGTACATACCAAAAATGCCAAAGCTACAAAGAATTTTCTCTGCTGGTGATACGGCCTGCTGCATTAGACCAGGAATCTGGTCAAGTATTGGAGCAGGGGCCTGTATTTTTTGACTTAGGTATCCCATATACTGCTTAGAAATACAGTGAGTCAAATTCTCAGATTCCTTAAACTTCTATCTTTTAATTAATTAATCTTCTATATTTAAATTAATTAATCTTTTATATTTTAATCTTCTATATTTTAATTAATATTTATCTGTATTAATTTGCTATATAAGAATGATTCATGATTAACTTTGCGCTTTCCTTCCCACTTCATGGACTACTTAGGAGGCATTTGTCATTGTTCTCATACCTAAGTTCTTGCAAGGAAGGAAGATTATCTTGTTTTCTCTTCTTTGACTCTGCAACCTTAGCGTAGTCAGGCCCTATTTTCTGATTTTAAGATATGGTTTATTAGAAGGCAGGAAAAACAGTTGCATGTATTTTTCTCTCCTATGTGTAATGGATATTTATGCACATATGTAATAAAATCTGGCAGCAGCACATCTAAAAATATATCCTTATCTCTTAGAGTAAGAACAAGTAAATGTTTCTGTTTCAGTTCATTTCCTGTAAATGTAAAGCTTACAAAATTTCAAGCAACAAAATATGTATTGAAAGCAGGCTGTTGATGTAGATAGATCTCATAAAATTGGAGAAAATAAAGGAATATTTATAGGTTAACAGCAAGTGTATAATGGATAATTTATTGGTTTTTTGTTTTACTTTGATACACTGTTTTATATACTCCCTCTTACATAAAATATTGAGATTTTGATAAGTGTAATTAAATGACTGTTGATATGGACTGCATGAAATTTACTTGCTAGGCACATTAAGCAATGTATTGTAGATATGTTCTTGTGGGAAATTACAATACTACATAATATGCCACGTCTCTACTGATGGACAGTTTGAAAGAAGATATGGGATAAAAAATTATCATACCAAGATAAGTATTGTCCAGGTTTTTGTGCAAATGGGCAAAGTCTTGTATCTTACAATTATCAGAAGGTCACATACATAAATTGTAAGTAATTTAGTCTAATCATTATTTCTCCCTCCTTTCTAATCATTCTTTCTCCCTCTTTTCTACTCAAAGGAGCTCAAAGGAATCATAAACTACCAGTGTAGTCTTAAGCTACCAATGGAATCTCCTTCTGTGAATCCTCATAAAGATGTTATCAGGGAAGTTTAAAGATGTCTGCTAGACTTTAATCTAAAACATTAGTAATTTCTGTGTAATCAGCAGGTTTTTGCCTAGCTTTCAGCTCTAAAAGGTAGTGTGGTAGGTTAAGGTTCTAGCTGGAGATACTGAAAAGTTACCTTCCTTCTGTTTTCTCCCGTTTAGAGCGTTGGCATCCAAGGCTGGGGGGGTATGGTGGGATGGATGAAAGAACATTGGTCAGAATTCTTTGTATGTGATTGGTCTTGATAACCTGATGAACAGGTTTGTTGTCAGAAGCAGTATGAGAGAGACAGGACTGATTCAAATACTTTCATTTAAGTGAAATTGTTTATCTAAAATGCATTCTCAGGCTGTAATAAAACATATTACTAACACAGATGAAGGGATTGAGTGCACCCTCAGTGAGTTGGCTGATGACACCAAGCTGACACAGGTTGACACACATGAAGAACAGGATGCAGCCAGAGGGACCTGGACAAGCTCAAGAAGTGGGCCTGTAGAAATGTCATGAGGTTTAGCAAGAAAGAGGGCTGGTGCTGCAGCTGGGTCAGGGCAACCCTTGGTATCAGTCCAGGCTGGGGATGAACAGATGGAGAGCAGCCCTGCCCAGAAGGACTTGGGGGTGCTGGTGGATGAGAGGCTGGCCAGACCCAGCAATGTGCACTTGCAACCCAAAAAGCCAAACATGTCCTGGGCTGCATCAAAACCAGTGTGGGCAGCAGGGTGAGGGAGGGGATTCTGCTCCTCTGCTCTGCTCTAATGAGACCCCACCTGTGCCACTGCATCCAGCTCTGGGGTCCCCAGCACAGGACGGACATGAACCTGTTGGAACGAGTCCAGAGGAGGGACACCAAGTTGATTAGGGGGATGGAACACCTCTCCTAGGAGGTTAGGTTAAGAGAATTGGGATTGTGGAAAAGAGGCGGCTTCAGGATGATCTAATTGAGGTCATCCAGCAGCTGAAGAAAATCTACAAGAAAGATGGACAGACACTTTTTATTAGGGTGTGTAGTGACAAGGCAAGGGGGAATGGCTTCAAACTGAAAGAGATTAGGTTTAGATTAGATATTAGGAAAAAAAATTCTTTAATATGAGGATGTTGAGGCACTGCCCAGAGAGGTTTTAATGCCCCATCCCTGCAAGTGTTCAAGGCCAGGTTGGATAGAGCTCTGAAAGACCTGATCGAATGAAAGGTGTCCCTGCTTATGGCAGGAGCATTGGAACTAGATGTTTAATGCCACTTCCAATCCAAAAAATTCTATGAATCTAGACTTTTGGGTTTTGATACAGTAGCCTCTGAGATTTTCCTAAGGAGCAGAGAAGGAGTATGTCCTGTTATTATCAAATATGTATTAACCATTTGTCCATAGATTACAGATGACAATGTAAGCTTTGGCAACAACAAAGGTGTATCATGCAAATATATCCTTTCATTTAAAAGAAACTCTGTTCTCTATTTTCGCTGTTAAAAGATTAATTTCTAGCTTAGAATAAAACTAGATATTATTGTTTGGTCTAAACTGCTCTGGGAACATTTAATTGTAAACATAAGTTAAGTGAAAAATGTCCATGAAACTCTCTATTTTAAACAAAAGTATTTTAATAATAATGGTCCAGTGTAAAAAATTATTTTACTATTGCTTTGTCATTCATAAATAGATAATTAATTACTTAATAAATTGCTAGATTATTATTGTATAAGTTTGCTGAGCACTACTGTATTCACTGCAGTCTTGTACAATACTGTAGCTCTAAGATGCTCAAATCCTAACAGAAATAATCACTTACAAGTTATGGAGGAGAGTAATAAAGTAGACCATCTTCCAGCACAGTATATTGTGGAAGTGCTTAAATGATATCCAGCTGGCCTCCAAACAGTGCAGTCAAGATCATCAGTGTGATGGATTTAATGAAGGGGAGTGACAGAGGCAGGGCTCAGAGTCAGAAGGATTTTTCCCATGGTTTTGGCATAGTAAGAAGCCTCTATGTGGATATAAGTGAAGTGCAAAAAATCTGTCACCTTCTCAGCAGTATGTGACTTATTATCATCATTATGATTATTGTGCTAAGTTATTATGGTTACTGTAATTAAATCTGACATGTGAGAAAAGAGGAAGAACTGAGGATGCTCAAGCAGGACTGGAGGTGAGGTACAGTTTGGAGCCAGAACATGAGTATCTGAAAAACTGAAAAATTTCAGGAACTGCTCATAGGAATGTTGCAATTCCAAAGTTCACTCATGATTGGGATAAAATTCAAGGAAAATTAGTTGAGTAGAATACTAATAAAAGAACAATAAGAGTTTCAAATGGGTGAGTTTGACAATGGGCAATGGCTTGATGAGTCAGTACCTCTTTTTTGGTGGTGACTTTTGGCTTGTGTTTCATGACTTAGTTATTCATTTAGACAAATTTCTGTTTTTCAGAGAGGTGTGAATATAAATCAAGTATGACCAGATTCACCCATGTGGGAGATAAGTGTGAAAAATATTAGTAAGATCATTACCTGTAGCCAGTTTTAGATTCAGTTCTTCCACAGGGACTTTATCTCCTGGGAAGAGCTCAAGAAAGCTCCACAGCAGAGTTCAAAGTCTGGAAAACCTGCCTTAAAGTTTAAGAGGCTAAAGATGCAGCATATTTAAATAAAGCGAAATATTCACTTGGCAATAGTTGATATGTGTCTGCTCCCTGAAAAGTTTTCTTAGGTGCAACAAAATCCATTAGCTGCAAGGAAAGAAATATCTCAGACTAGAATAAGGTGGAAGTTTTGTCCTAGGATTCAGAGACTTGACATCAAAATACTCTAAATCACAACTGAATATTTTTCAGAAAATTATTTTTCAACTTGAATGCAATTTATGGTCTTGATGTAAGAAATCTTCTAGTCTTTGTAATCTGAGAGAGCACAGATGTTGATAAGAATAATTCCCTTACAATGTAATTTATATGGCAACTAAAGACCAAGTGGAGGATATAAACCTACAAAAATCTATATCCTCAGAGATTTGAGACAGAGAAAGATAAGGAAGGCTGTAGTAAATGTAAGGGAGTAAGTGTCTGGGTGGAGATAAAACTATACAGGAGCAGAGTGTAAATGTGCATAGCAGTAATGCAGTCTGCCTATGGACACACGGTAGTTCAA
This sequence comes from Promerops cafer, assembly GCA_013398275.1. NCBI lineage: Eukaryota > Metazoa > Chordata > Aves > Passeriformes > Nectariniidae > Promerops > Promerops cafer. The sequence goes on along the minus strand of VZSE01014220.1, from coordinate 1,612,473 downwards.
AGCTGGAATTATATCAGGCAGCATGGTCATCTTATAGATCTTCTTCCCCCAAGCTATTCCTGTGTGAAATGGTCAAGTTTATTGCTTGTGAACATAATATTCCTTCTGTTTTGTTACTTTGTCTATACAGAAAGAAGAACAGTATCAACAATAACATGAAAAAACCGCAATATTAATTGAGCACAAACTGGTGAATATTATTTCACTGCTGAAGCAAAATTTTTAAATTTAATAAATTCTTTTGAATTTAACAATTCATCTTGATAATAAAATATTATACACGATGTAATTTAATTTTTTCTTCTTAGACATTTACTTTGTATGACATTCATTTTTTCCCAGTGAAACAGACTATTGGATTTCGGAAAATTTTGCTCTTTTTTTGACATCCTTAGTAATGCATTTTGTAGCTGCCAGCAGTCAAGAATGAATATTTTAATTCAAGCAAATTTTCTATAGCAGACATTTCAAGTGATATTAATTTTACCATTAATTTTGCTGTAAAACAAGCCTTAAGACATCACTATCTTACCTGAAAATATTATTTTATATCTTGTTTATTACTTAAATAGATACTACTGTATGTTTTGTATTGTATTTATTACATGCCTTATGTATAAATTTAGTAGTAGATTTGATTTCTGTGCATTTTAAGAAGCTTGTCCAGGTGGTGTGTATTGCTGTTTCCTGTAGCCCCCATCAAAGTATTTATTATGATTCTCATCAATTTCTTTGCCTTTGTTCATCTCATAAATGCTGAAGCACAATGGACTCATGGTTTTATATTGCTCAGAAAATATTCATATTTCAAGCAACAGCTTTCATTACAATCCATCCAAATAATTCCCATTCTAACAGGATTAATGTTAAAGAAGCATACCTCATTGTTTGGTTTCCATTTCCATGCATTAGATCATGTTACTATTTTTCTTAAATCAAGGAAGTACCTAGGAAATTTGTTTCTCTTTTGATAAACTAAATACACTGCATTGATGGAGTCTTTATTAAGTGACGTACTCCCAGTGGTTGAACCATGCCCATCTGTACTTTCTGGATTTGAGTCATCAGATGTGGACCTGATTTTAAAAGGCAGTTGCAATATAAATTTAATATAATAATACAACTTCTGTAATCAATTAAATTTCCTCAGTTCTTAGTTATAAATTCAAGGATTGTATCAGTCCTTCTGCTCTTTCTTGAAAATTGAAGTTACCGCTTCTCAGTTTTGAGTCTTCCATTCTAGTGTTATGACTTGCCTGTTTTATCTTGCTGTTAAGAGTTGCATTTTTAGCTCTTCTGCAACATGATTTCTGAAGTTATTCTTCCCTTTAGTCATTTAGTTAGTGTCATCCTGACAAGTCCGTGGCTATTTGGGAGATATGTAAATGTCAATTTGTAAATAACTATTGGCACAACACCCCCGGTGCTTCAGGGTCTAGGGAATCACAGTTAACACATCACCTTGCTCATTGTGTAGCCCATTTGAAGCTATTGTGTACAAACTTTTAAACTCTGTATCATTGAAAAATATAAGCTGATCATTAATAACATTAATGTTGGTACTGATGGAATGGGAAATACTGTGATCATACCACCTAATATTACCTAATATCAATATATCATGTGACTTCTTTCCAAACCACAGGAGAGCAATACTTGCTGGGTGTTTCTGTCTGCCAACTGAAAAAGTTTCTATTTCATAACAAGACTCATATAATTGTTATAATTCCTGTGCTCTTAATATACTTGCAGAATATTCGTGCCTTTTTAATCTCATCTGACAAGGGACTTTCCGTACATGTTTTTGGCCCCATTACTAGGTTCTTGATAACTTCTAGTTTTATGCTAATTATTCTCATCTTTTCCTCTTTTCTGTGTGTTATATTTGTGTAACTGCTTTCACTTACCATTGAAGTAAAGGACAGGTGCTAAAATGTTCCTAAGAGTAATAGATCAGAATTTCCACTTTTCAGTTCACATTTTTTTCCATCATTAGATTTGGCTCCTGATTTGAAATTATTTTCAGCTTTGGAGTACAGATTACTTTAAACCCCATTGTATTACAGACTAGGACTTGACTGTCAATCATATAACATATACAAAGTAATTGTGATCATTTGTACCTAGGATGTGACTCAGATTTAGTTCCTGCTCATCATCCTCTCAGGATGATAGCTGTCTTCTGTTGGTGAAGTATTTTTTTCTCACTATTGACAGCTTTCTAAAAAATTCTTGGGACATTTTGTCATTGATAGCCCAAGATGTCCAGTATGTGGCATAGTTGCTTATTCTAATGTTTCCCCATTATTGAAAAGGTTTTATTTTGTTGCTCTATAGGTTATAGTCTATAGTCATCATGAATTTGTCATTTACTCAGCTGGTGTGACTGGATGCTTTGTAGATAGACTGAAGCTCAACAACCATACATGAAAGTGGTACAACTGATTGATGCCCTGTCATATGACACAAAGTATGTGCATGATGATGGTCATGTGTGGCTGGGAAATTATAGCAAGCTTGTACTCTTTTTTTTTAATATGTTAAAACATTTGACATAATTTCACTGAAAGTTATTCAGAGAATGTAAAACACATAAAGGAATTAAAGGAAAGTAATTCAGAAAAATTAATTATCTGACCCCCATTCATTGACATGAATTGTATGAAGAAATGAGTATTTTTTGAGATGGAGCATTTATTCTTTAAATCCACACCTAGAGAAATGTTCAGTTCCAAAATGTGATCAATAACGTCTTCAAAATTAGTCATTAGCTCTTAGTGTTCTGCAATCATCTGTAACCTATGAAGGGATTGTGTGGCAGTGTCATTAATTCTAATATGTATCATTACCAGTGGCAGAAGCCCATCAGGCAATAATTATAACTTGTAACTTGACTTTAGAAGGCAGTATGGCATCCTGTAGAGTATCTATTTCTCACTGATTTTTTTAAAAAAGTTTTCATTACATTCTATCAGCAGAGATCATCAGAGGCCATATCTATCTCTTGAATATTTACTGCTCTCTCTCTTTGGACATGTTTGTTTGGCTTGCTCTTTGGGCTGGACAGCCCTTAAAACAAGTATGTGAACAAAAAATGGTTTCATTCTTTGGCAGTTTACTTCACTGACATCTTGAACATTTTTAGAAGTTTTCCAAATACCTTACCTATACTTTTCTACTAGTGAGAAAGCCAGCCCTTTATCTGAAATGAAACTCAGTGGATTAAAATGCAAAGTCAAGCAGCATTTTTTTCTCCAAAACAGTGTTCCTTCGCACAATTATTACTTAAAGCTGCCTTCTTATAGCCATAATAGTATCTGGCAGATATTTTGCAAGACTGAAGTTCATAGTGTTTTATTACTTGCCACAGGACATATAAACAAAATGTCCCTTAAGTCACTTTCCTACTTCCCTAGTATTTGCACACTTTCAAATCAAACAGCCTATTTTTCTTTCTGTCCTTTTCCTTTAGGCTCCTGTCTACTCAGGAGAAAAGCCAACAAAACAACAACCCACCAACCTTTGTATGCCCGTAATGTGAAAAAGAATCCTTTTTGAGAGAGAGGGAGAGACAGAGAGAGAGAAAGGAAAGACCTTTAAAAACTAAAATGGAATGTATGTACCCTATGGGGAAAAGTGCAAAGGTGATTCCATTTAAAGTTTTCCAAATCAATGAGATCATGTAATGAAGCTTACTAGAACACTTACATTCTTACTGTGTAAAGAGCTCAGCCAAGCAGGGCTATGGTCACATTTATTCAAGACGCATTCAATACTGCAGCCTATAAAACAATTCTTTGCAGCTGAATTCACCCATTTACTAAATACACTGACTCAGTGGTACAGTCTTTATTTGGATGAAAATCCTTTGGCTCTTCTCATCTGGATTGTGCTGCTAATTAGTGTCTTACCTTCAGAAATGTATAAAGGTTCTCAAAGGAGATCATGTATCTTGAAATACAACATAGGGTGAAAGGTACTGTAGTGGAGTCCAATCACTTTCATTGCTGTTTAGGATGCAAACTGATACTTTTGAAAGGCTTACAAAATACTGCATGCTACAAAGCACTGTGGGTTGCTTTTTTCTGTTTGTTTGTCTTGTCTTTTCTTTTTACACTTAAAAAAAATGCGACATGTTGTGTGAGATTTCAAGGAAAGGGATGACCGAGAGCTTTACCAGTATCATATATTTTTGAAAGCACTCATAGATAAGTACACTGAATGCCAATACTAAAAGTAGACAATCCATTATACTCTAGAGAAAGAATAAATAAGTCCCTGGCAATCTGACATACCTAAAATTCGTGTTTGACCTCAGTTACATCCATTAGGCTACCCATGAAAGGGTAAAGAAGATGCAACAATAAGACAGCTGAGATTTTTTTTTTCATACCATCTGGAGCATGCTTGTCCTCCTCTCAAAAATCTGTTGCTAGATAGAGCCAGATTCTCACACATCAGTGAAAACTAAAGTCTAGCAAAACTAAAATCAAATTATGCTTCTTGGAAACAAGAATGAGATCACTGAAAGCCAGGAAGTGCAGGACTAGATAATTAAGATGGTGGAACAGGCAGGATCCAAGCATTGTTTTTCAACATTTCTTTATGAATATTAAACACACTTCTATGTGCCTAAAACTCAGGCTCATATTTGTATATCTTGGTCAGATGATACCTTATTTAAAAGTACTGTTTCCATTGTGAAACAATGCCGATTTCATGCCTCTCTTACTCTATTTGGAACATAATCACAGAAAAATCTTAGATGATTACGTTACATTTCAGGTTTTAGTCTTAGTTTATTCGTGACTGATTTTTATATTTTTCATCTTGTTACAGCATTAGTCTGTTGCTAAAGTTGTTCCGTTCTCTTGATATTTATCCCTAATTAGATACATAGTCATAATATTCCCTCTTGATTTTCATTTTTCATAGATAGATAAGCCAAACCATTTTTGTAATACTTTTTAGTGAAATTCTCCATTTTCTTTGTCATTCCAGTAGGTCTTTGTGACTTATTTTTTGGAGGGTGACTCAAAGTATACAAAGTAGGCTAAATGAAGTCTTACAGTGCATCATACAAGAACCACGATTGTCTTTCATATCTGGAAACTCTCAATTTTGGCTGATAAACATGCATCATTCTGGACTGCACATTTCTGTGTTTAGTTTCTGCCAGACATTATATAACTTTATAAAAGAACTCTTGAGCAAGCAAGTTTTATGACCAAGACAAACAAAACTAAAGTTTAAAGATTCAGTTCAGGTTGGTTGTAAAATCAGTGGTTTGGATGTTTTCTTCTGTTCCCAAGAATGGATGTCATAGATCTTCATTTTGGTATCTTTAGGATTCAGGGTCCTACTCTAATGCTATAGGACTATGATGTATAATGATAATGTGAAAGTCTGGTTCCTTGTGCCTGTTAAAGCACTACATTTGTATTTTCTTTTCCCATCCTTTGACTTTTTCCTTAGTGAGGCCATATAGTCAGAGATTTCCATACTTCAGTGTCTTGTCTCTGACAGTGATGGGCGACACTGAGCTGGTATAGAATCCCAGCTAGCTCTGATGTCTGCCTCGTGTCAAATTCCTTTGCAGAACCTGTGCAGATCAGGGCTGCTCCTCCACGGCTGCAGATGTTATGGTGTCGAGGTTCCAAAGCAAGAACTTGGAGAAGGCTCCCTCTTGTTCAGTTTCTCAGGTTTATTCTCCCAAGCAGGGATGAACAAGAAGAGAGGGAGAGTGAAGCCCACTCTTACATTTAAACCAGGGGGAGCTACAATTCTTCACCAATCAGGTCACAGTGGGAGGGAAGTGAGGAGGGACCCATGATCCAGCACCCTATAGGAAAGGCATGGGGACTGGAAAGGGTCACCTGGACCAGCTGGACCTCGAGGCATAGGGAATTCTCTTGAACTAGGGGTAGGGACCAGGGGAGATTGACATTATGTAAAGGAAGTAACAGGTATGTCCAGGTAGTGACTGACAGCAGGACTAGGGAGGGGAGAACCCAGGGTGAAACCATCATTGGGGGTAACAGGAACAAACCATGGGGAGAAAGACCCACCAGCACAGATGAGCAACAGATGTTTAGGGAGGAATGTGAACAACAGTGAAAGTGCAGAACAGCTTAGCTGCCAAAAAATTCAGGGACTTTGAGGCATTGTTATACATGGATGGTGTCTGGTAGATCTGTTCTCACATTTTTAAACAAATTTCTTATTCCATTTAGAGTTTTAGCATCCACAGACTACTACTACAACATGTGAGTTACGTCCTTTGTGGAATAAAATTGTTTCCTTTTTGCTAGTTTTGAAATCTGTGATTTGACAGTTTCATCTGGTATTTTCAGTTTTGTGAGATGCTGTGTTTTCTGTTTATCTTTTCCTTTTTATACATGATTTTATGAACTGAAATCTTCTTCCATCAGCCTGCAGTTTCTTTTAAACATTTCAAAGCATTATTCCTATGCTTTTGACTGCTTTTGACCACTCTTGACCACTAAGATGATATTTCAGAAAAATGACCACAATGTCTCAGGCTTTTGAGTAGATAATAGCTTATGTTTGGTTTTCTGTAAGTTAAATCTACTTAGGTTTATTTTTTCCCTTTTGTGCTTTTTAACATTGAGTATTATAAACCAGATTATTATCCAAACATTATTGTAGGATCATTGTATAGCAATATGTAATCTGATAACATGCTACATTTTTATTAAAGTATGTTGAGATTAATATTATGTGAATTAAATATCCTGATGATGCTAAATGAGATAAGTTGCTAACACCTGAGTTGAAAAAAAGGGGTGAAATGGGATGACTCCTAGAAAAAATACCATCTATAATGAAATGAATATGATTAAATACAGCTTTAAGAATGCAAGTGACTATCTTGTGCAGGAACATAAGAAAGTGTTTTGCCTAAGTTTGAATATGTGAGTCATCAATTAGCCTGCTCAGAATACAGTTTAGATGACACATTTTCTTTGACAGCTGAAGAATTTTTGGTCTGTTCTCACGTGTCCCATATCCCATCTCACACATTCCCAGCTCTAAAGACACAATTTACCATCCCTTTGGACAGATGTGCTGCAAGTGCTCATTCATAGCTCCTTTAGGTTAGGTATTACATCCTTGAGCAGCATGCTGGACCACTTCCTGTGGAATTTTAGATACTTAATAAATAAACAGTAGTTGAGTCAAATTGAAAGCATAGATACAGGGGACCCTGTACTGTCTGTGCTCTCAGTAGGGGTTCTGCTGCACCATAGCTTTCTATTCCATTATTTGTTATTGATAATGGATAATGGTAAAGAGAATATCTATAAATAAAAGTCAGAGACAATGTGTTAGTCTGCTTATACATTACTGGATTTCTATTTATTTTCATGCAATTACACTATAAAGAGAATTCGTTTTATATTGCTCTTCCTCATACATCTTAACTCCTTAGGAGTGCTTAGGGATAATTTGTTAGTTATGCAGCTGTACATTATACAGAGACTTTTTTTTTCCTTTAAAAAGTGTTTGGATTAGAGATACTTTGCTAGTTGTTCAGACTTCTATTTTTACCCTCAATGCCCTTAAACACCTATACCAATTGTCTTTGAAGGCTGTGTAATTAGCTCCCATAGGCAACTTGAGCTTTTGTTTGAAGCTTCATTTAGGAGAAAAATCCCATGTGAACCACTGTATTTTTTTTTTTTAATTTCATTTTCCAGGCTGAGTTAAGAACTGCTATACATATAATGCTTACACAGCTAAAATAGACATCTCTTACCTTCTCTTGTTACTTGTCTTTTTTTTCCCCTTTGACTAATGACAAGGTCCTCATAGTTATACCTCTTAAGTAAATGTGTCAAAGTGGTCCTTGCTTGCTGAAGTATTATTTTTGGGAAGTAGATTTTTAAATGAGATCACACTGTAAATTAATTAGTTCATCATGTTTTCTGCTTGGTAAGGTATTCTTGTAGCCTCTGGCTTGAATGGGCTGTTCCTACGTAGGAAAAGATAGCTTTAGAAGAAAAGTATAATTATATCTTTTTTTCTTTTACTTTTTGGTTGTAGAGTAGTTTTTTTTTTTTTTTTACTTGGCAAGTCCCAGTATAAAGGACAAAAGTTATTAAGCATATTTTACGAAGACATTTTATTTTCTTCACATTATTTTTGAATACTGAATGGTTGAATAAGCTTTCTATGTGGGGCACAATTAGTATATTCTATTACATGAATATTAGCATATTCATGTAACAGAATATAGAATGTAGCAAAGCATAATATTGCATACAGTATAATATTCCATTACCAAAATGGTGGGGGTTATTCTGGAACGGTATAAAAAGAGGAATTTTAATCAATCAATTTTAGTGTTTGGGTTTTTTCCTTCTGTAAATTGCTTTAAAGTGAATTTATACAGTAACTTGAATGAACAAAATGTAAATGCTAAAATTTTAGCTGAAGCTGATGTTATTTTGAGATGAATAGCTGACTAAGGTTGCAGTGAACTGTGAAAGCACAATTGAGAATGCCAAGAATGACCAGAATGCAAAATATTTCAGATTTCATTATACCGTAACTACAAGTTTTTCCTTATTTGGAGTGCCTGGATTATTTGCCCAGCTAATCTGGATATACTGTATTTAAATTAGACTGTTCATTACTGAAACATCCTTTTGTCTCTGAACAAATTGAATTGTATTACCAGAATGTTCATGTAACATATTTGAAATTTACCATTGAATCCTGTGCCTGTTGCCAAGTAAACGACTTAAGGACCACTGTACATGCTGCAAGTACTACTAGAAATTGAGCCTTCATTTGTCTTTAAGAAATATTTTGCTCTTTAAATATTCTTACTCCTTTTCTAGTGTTAATATAAAAGCCTTTAGTTTCCAGCAGTTTTATTTAATTTTGACACGAGGTCCATTTTTCTCTTTTTTTCTTTTTTTTGATGGGCTCTAAATATGTATTATTCTAGCTTCCACAGTTTTTTATGGCGAAGGTTAAAAATTACAGTTCTCTATTTTGATTTTAGCATTAAAAATGAACTACTATGGAGATTTAATTTTCATTTTTGCTTTAGATTCCCATAAATATGTGAATTACCTTTGAGATAATATTTTTTTTTTACTGTGAAGGTCTACGGGCAAATAATACTGGTGTATATTTTGATGGAGGATGAAGAAAGGAATGTTTATCTAAGCTGTTTCACAGCTTTCTGAATATTTGTACTTCTAATCCTTGTACCTGCTGGATGTAAAATTTGCTGCTTACATAACTTCCCATTTTGTCTTTCAAAATCTAAAAAAATATTTAAATTTGGATGCAAGCTTCAATGTAGCTACTTTTGGAACTAGAGTACTACCATAATTTCCCAGTGTGAGAGTGTGTTGAAACTGGGGGAAAAGGTGCTGCAGTTTGATTGAAGGGTGTAGTAGAAAAGTAAGTAGAAGTTTAAAAATTTAAAAACCATGATCAAAGTGATTTGACCCAATGTACACTAGATGATACAAAATTGGTTTTTCCATTGTATCATACACAGAAAGTTTACAAATGATTTGCATTTTTTTCCTTAGCAAATTTTCAAGGTATTTCCTCTTACTTAATAACTTGAATAAAGAGGAAAAAAGGTGATTGAGGATGCTTATTACGGAGGAGATACAGAAAATTAGATTTTTGGTACAGCTGTGAGTGTTATTTGCTGTAGTCTCAGCAAATTACAGTTATAGGTGGCAATACAAAAATGGTTCCTTAATAACCATGTGTGACTTTCAACTGTACACTTAAGCATTGCTTGTTTAGGGGACATGCTTTTCATGTCTCACCAGCTGAGAATCTCTTAGGAAATGCAGGAGTTCAGATCTCATAGTAAAACAACACAGACTCTCTTGAAATGGAATTAGCTCACATAAGAACCTCTTTTTGTCCCCTGCACTGTTTAACTGTGTGTATTTTACATAGCCCTGCATTTTGACCTTGTGAACATGAGCCAGTTGGTCTGTCAGCTCACATTAATGCTTAAACTCAGTAAAATGTCTTAATGAAAGCATCCAAGTTCAGACCCTGTTAGGGAATAGGGTTTTCAGGACTGACTGCAAAAGTTCCCCTACTCAAGTCAGATGGTACTGAACAGTGCCTGAATATCTCTCAGAAAAATAATGAATATATATTTCACTAGCACTTAAGAAAATTATTATACTCACCAGCATTTAAAAAGAGCTTTGGCTGGAACTGCTCTGTTAGACTGGCTATTATGTTTGGGATAATAATATAGTATAGTTCAACAAACTATTTAAAAGCACATATTGGCAGGAAAGTTGCACATTATCCAAAACCATTGACTNATTATTTTTGAATACTGAATGGTTGAATAAGCTTTCTATGTGGGGCACAATTAGTATATTCTATTACATGAATATTAGCATATTCATGTAACAGAATATAGAATGTAGCAAAGCATAATATTGCATACAGTATAATATTCCATTACCAAAATGGTGGGGGTTATTCTGGAATGGTATAAAAAGAGGAATTTTAATCAATCAATTTTAGTGTTTGGGTTTTTTCCTTCTGTAAATTGCTTTAAAGTGAATTTATACAGTAACTTGAATGAACAAAATGTAAATGCTAAAATTTTAGCTGAAGCTGATGTTATTTTGAGATGAATAGCTGACTAAGGTTGCAGTGAACTGTGAAAGCACAATTGAGAATGCCAAGAATGACCAGAATGCAAAATATTTCAGATTTCATTATACCGTAACTACAAGTTTTTCCTTATTTGGAGTGCCTGGATTATTTGCCCAGCTAATCTGGATATACTGTATTTAAATTAGACTGTTCATTACTGAAACATCCTTTTGTCTCTGAACAAATTGAATTGTATTACCAGAATGTTCATGTAACGTATTTGAAATTTACCATTGAATCCTGTGCCTGTTGCCAAGTAAACGACTTAAGGACCACTGTACATGCTGCAAGTACTACTAGAAATTGAGCCTTCATTTGTCTTTAAGAAATATTTTGCTCTTTAAATATTCTTACTCCTTTTCTAGTGTTAATATAAAAGCCTTTAGTTTCCAGCAGTTTTATTTAATTTTGACACGAGGTCCATTTTTCTCTTTTTTTCTTTTTTTTGATGGGCTCTAAATATGTATTATTCTAGCTTCCACAGTTTTTTATGGCGAAGGTTAAAAATTACAGTTCTCTATTTTGATTTTAGCATTAAAAATGAACTACTATGGAGATTTAATTTTCATTTTGGCTTTAGATTCCCATAAATATGTGAATTACCTTTGAGATAATATTTTTTTTTTACTGTGAAGGTCTACGGGCAAATAATACTGGTGTATATTTTGATGGAGGATGAAGAAAGGAATGTTTATCTAAGCTGTTTCACAGCTTTCTGAATATTTGTACTTCTAATCCTTGTACCTGCTGGATGTAAAATTTGCTGCTTACATAACTTCCCATTTTGTCTTTCAAAATCTAAAAAAATATTTAAATTTGGATGCAAGCTTCAATGTAGCTACTTTTGGAACTAGAGTAGTACCATAATTTCCCAGTGTGAGAGTGTGTTGAAACTGGGGGAAAAGGTGCTGCAGTTTGATTGAAGGGTGTAGTAGAAAAGTAAGTAGAAGTTTAAAAATGTAAAAACCATGATCAAAGTGATTTGACCCAATGTACATTAGATGATACAAAATTGTTTTTTCCATTGTATCATACACTGAAAGTTTGCAAATGATTTGCATTTTTTTCTTTAGCGAATTTTCAAGGTATTTCCTCTTACTTAATAACTTGAATAAAGGGAAAAAAAGGTGATTGAGGATGCTTATTATGGAGGAGATACAGAAAATTAGATTTTTGGTACAGCTGTGAGTGTTATTTGCTGTAGTCTCAGCAAATTACAGTTATAGGTGGCAATACAAAAATGGTTCCTTAATAACCATGTGTGACTTTCAACTGTACACTTAAGCATTGCTTGTTTAGGGGACATGCTTTTCATGTCTCACCAGCTGAGAATCTCTTAGGAAATGCAGGAGTTCAGATCTCATAGTAAAACAACACAGACTCTCTTGAAATGGAATTAGCTCACATAAGAACCTCTTTTTGTCCCCTGCACTGTTTAACTGTGTGTATTTTACATAGCCCTGCATTTTGACCTTGTGAACATGAGCCAGTTGGTCTGTCAGCTCACATAAATGCTTAAACTCAGTAAAATGTCTTAATGAAAGCATCCAAGTTCAGACCGTGTAAGGGAATAGGGTTTTCAGGACTGACTGCAAAAGTTCCCTACTCAAGTCAGATGGTACTGAACAGTGCCTGAATATCTCTCAGAAAAATAATGAATATATATTTCACTAGCACTTAAGAAAATTATTATACTCACCAGCATTTAAAAAGAGCTTTGGCTGGAACTGCTCTGTTAGACTGGCTATTATGTTTGGGATAATAATATAGTATAGTTCAACAAACTATTTAAAAGCACATATTGGCAGGAAAGTTGCACATTATCCAAAACCATTGACTATTAAAGTTTATTTCTTTGTTTTTCTTTGGCAGGTCACTCTAACACAACAGACTGCAGAAATATCTTCTTTACTTAAAAAAAAATTAGAATTTCCTATTGATGCAATAGGCTTCACTTAATTTTGTCTAAACTGGTATGAATAAATTGTCACAGTAATATGGATTGATTCATGAGGCACTGATACACGTTAGGACTATGTATTTTTCTAATATTCAAGGCAAGGTGAACTCACAGCCCAGAAAGCCAGTCCTGTTCTGGCCTGCTTCAAAGAAGAGTGGTCGAGGGAGGTGTTCCTGCTCTTCTACTCTGCTCTCATGAGACCCCACCTGGAGTACTGTGTCCAGCTCTGGGGTCCTCAGCAAAAGAAAACATAAACCCATTCCAGAGGAGAGCCAGAAAGACAATCAGTGCTCTGCAGAGTTTACATTAAAAAAAAAAAAAAAGAAAAAAGGGAAGGCTCCAGGGGGAATTTATAGCACTTTCCAGTACTTAATGGGGGACTGCAAGATGGAGAGGGACTCTTTATCAGAGAGTGTAGTAACAATGAGAGGCAATGCTTTAAACTGAAAGAGGGTAGATTAAGGTAAAACAAAAGGAAAAGAATAATTGTGGGGAGGGTGCTGAGGCACTGACACAGGCTGTCCAGAGAAGTTGTGGATGCCCCATCCCTGGATGTGTTCAAGGCTGGGCTGAATGGGACCCTGAGCGGCCTAGTCCCGTGGAAGATGTCTATGACCCTACAATTCAGTTTCTATGTTATTTAAAGCTCTGTAACCTATATAGAATACTAATTTTGACTAAGTAAAATGGAATTGTTCTTTTATTGGTAGGCAGAGCCTGGACATACTCATAATTCAGGGTTAGAAACTGAAAAATTGACTGAATAATGCAAAATAATTTTGTTAAATATCAACTCAAAGATCAGAACCCTCCAGGAACACTATTGATTAAGTAATCAATACTCAATTTATTTTCAGTTTACAAAACATTTTTAGGCTTAGGGCCTTTTCCCAATAAAATTTTATGAAATTTTGATTAAAATATATAAAAAGGATATTTGCCTGTTCAGAAATAATGAACTCTTTTTAATATGAACTAAAAAGATATATTTTAAATTTAAAACCTTTTGCTCAAGGTACATCAATCCTATAACAACTGTTTCATTAATCCTTTGTTGTTTCCTGAAATTTAAATTATTCCATGAAGCCAGTTATTAAAATAAATTAAAAGCTCTCTGGCTTATTTTGCAAAAGATCTTTGATACTGTTTTGGAAAATAAGCCAAAACCAGCTGAGACATTATCAATGAAAAAGGCCTTGCTTTCAGACCCTGCTTTAAACCTGGTGAGGTCTCAGTCAATTCTCTTTTTGTCTTGAAGTTCACATTGGACATTTGGAGGGCAATGTTTTCATCCTGGCTGTCAGTTATTCAGAGAGAGAAAAGAACATTCATGCCAGATGGTCTCATCCTTTTTATCAGATATGAAATGGTGATAGACAGCATGTGAGTTGGGCAGCAAGAAGAGAAATAAGAGGCAAGAAATAAAGATGTCAAACATATACTTTAAATCTTATTCCTTGCAGAACAATGGAATAGATACCAATGCAGGGCAGGTATCCTTTGTGTCTCAAAAAGCAACATATATGTTAACTCTGGGATTTACAACATATAAAGGGGCAACACTAGGATAATAGTGATACAAAAATATACTTTATTTTCCTCAACTTTAATTCTTGTTCTACAAGAGATTTTATGGTTTTCTAAGACTCTACTTCTGCGTGAAAGATTTCAGAGAAATATCAAGGAATGAAAAAGAGAGGAGACCTGATCATGGCCTTCAATATATAAATGGACTTAAAAGAAAGATGGAGGAAGACTTTCTTTTAGGGCCTGCAGTGACAAGACAGGAGGCAATGGCTTTAAACCTAAATAGAGTAGATTGGACTAAAGGAAAAAAAACCTATGGAGGTGATTAGGCGCTGGAACAGGTTGCCCAGTGAAGTTGTGGGTGCCCCATCTCTGGAAGTGTTCAAGGCCAGGCTGGATGGGGCTTTGAGCAGCCTGTTCTAGTGGAAGGTGTCCCTGCTCATGGCAGGGGAATTGGAACTAGAAGGTCTTTAAGATCTCTTCTTACCCAAACATTTCTGTTTTTCTGTGAAATGCTCCCGGTTCTAGTAGTAAATAACCTGCTTATGCAATTTTTGTTTCTCAGTGAAAACACCATCAAAAGGAGACCAAGAAGCACAGGGGTTCTGTTAAACAAATTATTTTAATATTGTTCAATTTCATGTCATGACAAGTTATATAATCATTGGCAGAGTATTAAAAGTAGATTCTTAAACAACATCCAGATCAGGTATGACTACATGTAGTATTACTTGTTTAGTTTTAGATCAACATGCCATTCATCTCAATTCATGATGCAGAAGCTGCATCACACATACCCCACCTACACAGTCCGAAAGTTAAGGACAGGAATTTCTTTTTCCCCTTGTACTCTGATCCTAATAAAACTTGCTTTTCTTATAAACTTATTTTATAGCTTAGAGTATGGCTTTTGTGTTTCTGTATTTCCTGTTTTCTTATGTGATTGGTTTGCGTTTGTTTGTTTAGGATTTTTTTTTTTTGGTTGGGATAGTGTAGTGCTTTTGGCTTCAGTTAGGATTCATCTCTTTTAACTTTATAAGTCTACAGTGTAGAAGTCTGTATTTTAGTTGTCTAGTCTTCCTTTAGACTAAAAGGAGATAAATAAGCAGTTCTAGGGAAAAATTCATCTCTTCCCATGAAAGAGATAAAATTTAGATGCTCTAAGTGCCATTTCTTTCTAGTTAGTTTAAAGGACTGACTGATGACTTAAGGAGCTTGCTCTGGAGTGCCTAAACTACTGTTTTTTCCCCCACAAAACATCATCCATAAGAGGTGTATATATCAGTTCTTAGCCGTGACAACTGTGGTAGTTCATTCAGACTCTGCATAATGTGGTAAAATGCAACGGGTTCATAAATGTTATCTTTAGCTTGAAGGTTGTCTCCCTTGGCTCTCTTTATAGTCAATGGAAAGGGTCTCGAGGGGATCATTCAGAAAACCCAAACTAAACTTAGTTTTCTGTTCTGAATTGCCCATTAGAATCTTCTGCCTCCCTCTCCACTGACTGTAGTGGGGAGCTGGGAGAGCAGATTCTCAGCTCTGACTTAGAGTGTGACTCCAATGCTCTGGAAGCATTACAGGTCATTGTACACCCATTAAGGTGTATGTTGGAAATTAAGGTTCTTGCCCCATATTGTTGTATAGAGGGAGTTAACCACAGGCTATTTTCTTTGCATCTTTAAAAGCAATATCATACTGTAGCATGTCAGATGGAGTAAAATCTGTTAATTCCAGGGTGAAATATATGATATTTCATTTTTATTTTAAGATACAGAATGATAGGGGTTTACGTGCATGTGTTACTTAGTTTTCTAGTTCTGATTTTTTCTATATATGCTGAGTTTCAGATAGGAGTTTTCAAATACCTATACACACTCATTATGTGACAGATCAGATTTTATTACTATTGAACACAGCAAAAATGTAGTTATTGAATAGAATGAATTTTATCTTGATATTATCTTTATCTATATGTAGTCTTGATAGTGTTAGGCGTAGTATTTATTCATTTTTAATAGGTAAACGTGATTTACTAAAATACCATTATATAGGTACCTCAAAGTAAAAGAAAAAATATAATCCCTGTGTATTTCTGATATCATTTGGTAGTAAAGTAGAAGTTAAATTGTTTTAAACTGATAGGGATAACAGTGTTAATGCAACATAAGGCTTCATGAGCAAAATGGTCCAGAAAATCACTCTTTCTTTGTTAGCAATACTGAAATTTAATGTACCTTTGACAGCATTAGTTTTATGTTCAATTTTAATTTTATAGTGAATTTGAGAAGAAAGATTTTGTTTGTGACTAACCCTTTCATCACATTTATGATAGAGATTTATGAAACCCTGAGTTACAAGCTTTCAGTGATGTTTCCCTGTAGTTAATTTTAAACAAGCTTACAGTAGCATATTCAGCATATTCCCCCTTCTTAATTCTTTTGTTTTGGGAAGGCACTCTGTCCAGAGTACAACACTGTGAATCATTGGGTGATTTGGTATTTTAGGGGCAGGGATTTTTTGTTTGTTTGGCGGTTTTCTGGTTTTGTTTGTTTGTTTTTAATTATTTTAGTGAATTATTTTAAAGGAATAAATATGCTGGAACTTGAGTCTTTACTTTCTGAACTGGATTGTAGGTTTTCTTAAAACACTCCTCTCTGGGGTTAATATGGACATTTGTGGGATAGTATTCCTTTATAAAGGCTTATAGGTATGCTGCTCATCTTGGCAGAATTGTATGAGTCATTTTTAGATGGACTTGGAGCATCTAGATTCTGCATATCAGGTTACTGTTTGTGAGTCAGCAAAAATGAGTTGCTGATGACCTGTCATTTGCCAAAGAAAGTGGATGTCAATACCTGTGGTTCCCAGAGGCATCCTGTGCCTGTGGAGGCATGGTGCTTCCTGCCCCTCACCACTGAGGGATCCCCAGCTGGATTCTGCAGGGGCCCGAGCTGCAGGACCACGCGTCGCCCTCTCAATCCTCGTAGGGAGTAGGGTGTGATCAGTCAGGTACAGCCCCAACAAATATTGATGGCCTCAAGATTACATGTTGAGTGCCTGAGGTGTCTGTGGATCAAAGCAATATATCTCACAGAACTCCAATTACTCTAAGGTAAGTAATTATTCTCTCTTTTGTCCTTTTTTTTTTCTCTTCCCGTGATTATTCCTACAAACAGGCAAACTGATTAAGTCTCTATGTATGCTTTAAAGGGCTTACCTGAGAAAGTGATGACTGCAAAAGCTATCTGTAAAAACAAATTTTGAATTGGTTTCTTTTAGCCTTTACTTTTAAAAATAA
This sequence comes from Promerops cafer, assembly GCA_013398275.1. NCBI lineage: Eukaryota > Metazoa > Chordata > Aves > Passeriformes > Nectariniidae > Promerops > Promerops cafer. The sequence goes on along the minus strand of VZSE01014220.1, from coordinate 1,595,002 downwards.
ACTACCAAAAAGTCTGCCTCTTCCCGTGAAATTTTTATGGATCTACCTGATCTGCAGTGACTAAATGCGGAGTAGATAAATGCAATATTTATTGCATACACAGGTGGAAGAACTAAGTATGCTTTCAAATATCCAGAGCTGTTGCATAATATCTGGTGATTCACAGAAAAGATAATAGTTTTCAAAATATTTCAGTTTCCTTTTGAGATTTTAAATTTTGTGGTCATCCTATTTTTTTTTTTTTTGTAATATAATGTTTCTAAATAAGTGATCCAGTACCTAATTATTGTAGATATTTCTTCTCTTTTGGTGTCTGCACTTTGGAAAATAAACAAAAAGCAGACTGCTTATGTATTACTGTATATTTTCCTCTGATGATTTTATTTTCACTTGCTTTCTCTGAGAATTCTGCTGAAAATTTCTATGTGTGTACAGGGCACTGAATTCTTTCAGAAATCCATGTCTGATTAGATTCTTCTGTTGTTTCTTCACCAGTTAATTACATTTCTTAAGCACAGCCACAAACTGAGACACATCACTTTTATGGTTTATTCAGTAGACCGCAGTGCATATTTTGAATTGGTTAGCTAAGTCCTTTTATTAAAAGAGTCTGTAAAGGAACATGTCTTTGTGATACTAGTGTGCAGTTACATTTTGTATATTCAGTGACCCAGTATTTTGTAGCATTTCATATAAGCCGTAAGAGGAAATGAACAAAGACTAAATGCATGAGTCATTATTTGCTGAAAGGATTTTGTATTCGCATTTTTGTTGTGCCCCTCAGAGGGAGCATGTATGTTTTTTGTTTTGCAGGGATTGAAGGTTTTTTCTAGTAAATATCAGAATAAATGTGCAGTTCTCTCCTTTTGCTGTTCTTTCAACTGGAAAGTACAATTCAGCCCCAGCATGTACTCTCCAGTATGAAAAGTATGGAGTTTTAGAGAATATTGGCTAAATACTATGGTGATTTTTAAAAACTGTCTCTGTCTGCGGAAAATCCTAACCCTTTAAAGGTTCAAAAAATACATGCATTAGCAGAATAGAAAATCACCTTGACACTAAGCCAGTTGCTTTATATAATTATCTGATTGTATAATTAATACTGGCAAATGATAGGTAAAAGTAGTTAAATACTTAATGCCAGAGGGATGGAAATTTTAATAAAAAGCATATTTATTGTAAAAAATAATTTTGGTTCTGCATACTAGAAAAATTTAATTTACTTGTATTTTGGTATATTTTCTCTTCTAAGCTGATAATAAAAGTGGTCCAACCTCATTGTCTTGGAAGCAAGGGGTGCTATGGATTTAAAAAGATGTGATGTGTAGAAACATCAAATTAATGAATTCACTGAAGTATGATTTTCAAGAGAGAAAATACATGTAAAAATTTTCAAGGTTTTCTTACTCTGAGGAGCATACTTCAGGGGCATATTGAACTTTGATAATTGAGAAATTTCCATATGAATGTCTTTGGAAAAGTGACAAATGTAGGTGCAATACTCCAAAGTAGATGTGGAAGCATCTCTCCCTCTCACATTTTTGATCCAGCAGTCATTTTATATCCTGCATAATGTCCCCATTAGATCCTGAGAAGAAAAGCACCTGCAGTTTTAGCTACAACAGCATAACATGTTTAATTTTACTGTCATTTGTTTCAAAAATGTTTTAGAAGCACTGGTAAATTGTTTTTTATTTTAGAAGTAATGTAATCTGGGATTTAGGAAAAAAGATTTGAATTCTAAAGAAATTTACTAGTCATGTTTGGTTTTGTGTTCACTATGAAAACATAACTGAAATATCTGTTTTACTGATCAGAGTGTGGTAAAACAGCAGTATTATGATTTATATAGAAGTATAAATCTTAATCTATATGAAAGGGTCCAGAGAGTTCATTGAATGTTTTGATGTTAGCTGTTTAAGCCCTGAAAACTGGTTTACAGTGAAACTGTCTGATGGAATAGTCAACACTCTACTGGTTAAAAGATTCAAAACTTTGTTAAACTTATGGCATGATTGCCCATTGTCTCAGCCAGCTTTCATCACACTGACAGATCTCTGGATGTCTTTTAAAAATTGGCAATATCTGTTGGTCGTGCCTGGAATTACAATTAAAGTTACGTCTGCTTGGACAACTTTGTCTTTTAAAATCAGGCTTCCAACCAATACTTACTTTTAGCCACTTACAATAAAGGCTGAGGTTGTCCATGTAGAGAATTTTTTTTTTTCCTGACATTCTGCTTTTCATCAGAAGATCTAACCTAGTATGAGATTTTTTTAATGGATTATTTTTCCAGATTTAGAAGGTCTGGACTTCTTTAGAGGATGCCACATTATTGCTAATAGTGCTATCAGTTGGAGATGATCACACATGACAAATGTCAGATTATGCTTTGTTATAAATGCATAATTTTGAATTTCAACCAATACTTTTCTTTTTTGTCTTATTTTTATCACAACAACAGAAAGGAACAAATGAAAAGTTTTAGTAAAGTCAACTTCAATAAACAATCCAATGATACATGGAATAATTATTTCCTGTTACCACTTCTCCTTTTGTAAAAATCATATGTTAAATATTGTTGAAATATCTTGAATTCTCTGGATATGACTGAGTAAGTGGACTTGATTTCATAACTTACATTTTAAATAGACTTTGAAACTTACTGGCTGCTGATAGTTATCCTGACTGGATAACTTTTGTGTTATTAACCACCACTACAATATGTGTGACAGGAACATCAGCTTTCGGGGAATAGGTGACTAATTCTTCAAAGGTGAGACAATGTATGTTCTGCAGTCACAGAAAATTGCTAGTGATACTAGAGTAGTTTTTACTCTTTAGTATAATAAAGCCTTAAATTTTTTTGTTAAAACACTAGTCTGGATAGAAGAAAAATTTTTGTTTTAACTACTCACTATTTACATAAATTTTCTATACTGAATATTCACAAGGAATGTTCAGAGTTATTGATGTTTTTCTATATTACAATTTACTTTGAGAGAAAAAAATGGTCAATTGTCAGGACTTACTATTTTAAGAAACATTCATTTTAAACAGTTTTTCACATAGATTTCTGACGTTCAGCGTGCTATTTGGCTGCGTGTTATGGACAAGCTATAAAGAGGTTTGAAATCCCCTACAGCAGCATTTCTACTGAGATAAAAGTAATAAGAGGAAAACAGTTTTTCTGGTGAAGATTATCTGTCTTAAAGTAATGGTTTTGGGAAAAGTAATGAAATATGGACTGAGATGCTAGGTATTTTTGAGAATCTCAGACTGCTTGCTGTAGTAAATTTGTTGGTACCAAAGCCACTAAATAGGCTTCCAAAGGTAATGAAGAGAATGTCCTTTACAGTAGGTGCAGATTATGCTGCACATGCTCTTTGGCTTCTCTTCCTGTTCCTGTTTCTACAACCTTCTCTTTGAAGTTGTGCAGATGTATTCTTCCCTCTTTCTTCTGTCTCTCCATTTCTTCTTGTGCTGAAGGCATTGAGGAGTAATCTGTGGTCACATTCTGACTGCACAGTAGCTTTTTTGTGAAGATTGAGTCATACATCCTTCTTATACTTTGCATTTTCCATCTAAATTCCAAATAAAGGTTTTATATTTGCCATGGACTTAATTCTTTTTGATCTATTACTAAAGTAGCAAATTCAGAAGAATGAAGTGTTTCTTCTAATCAGAGTATGTGTGTGTTGGTGTTATATGCACCTTGGTTTCCATACAAGAGAATATGGGCAATGAGCACTGAAACTTCCTCATACAGTTGCAGCATTGGAGGCTTTGCTTAAGTGTTGTGATTTCACCTGAACTGTGTTCATGGCTAGGCATCACTCTGCATAATATTGCATAAGAATGGTGAAGATAGCATGTTAAATAATTTTAGCTGTAAAAGTAGAAATTGGAGAGTAATTGTACCATTATTCCTCAGTGTAATACTTACTGTAAGAAAATCACACAGGTCCCCTCAAACCAAGAATTCTGGGAGTTTTCTAATTTAAATTGCTGTTTTTAATCGTTCTATTTGCTTATTATCCACTTCTTATGTCAGTGTGTTTCAGTTTTATCCCCCATGATGATCTTGAATCATTGCTTGAGAAAAGCCTGCGTAGTCCTGTTCTTATGAAGAGATACCATTCAATCCAATGCCTGGTTTTTTGTTGCCTACCTCAGAATGGGGTGTCATAAAAGATGACCCAGAAAGATAGTATTATTTGTCAGAAAAAAGGGTCTGAAGAGAAATGCTTTAAAAATATACTTTGCAAGGAGACCTGATTTGCAAACAGAATCTCTAAGGGAAGAAATCTGATTCACAGCACTGCATCTGAAAGCTAAACGCCTCTTCTTAAAAAATGGTGCAAGATTATAGAGGTCCTGGATCCCTTGTGTTGGTAATGTTGTGGTTTAACCAAGGTCACAAGATACTTTTGATGACAAAGAACAGGAATACATGTGGATTCAGGAAGACTCACTAAAATATGAAAAGTGTATCTATATAAGGTGGATTTATTTTAATTTTCGCTTTTGCCACCTGATACCATGTGCCTCAATATGCCAGTCAACTACTGGACATAAAAAGAATTGGAAAATTTAATAAATGGATGAGCAGAAAATAAGTTTTGCAATACAATATGCATGCAGGTTGTGTTGCTGGAAGAAACCTATGTTTGGGTCTTTGACACCAAAAAAAATGAACTTCTGTGTTGGAATATTTGGAGTATTTATATCTCGGTGTGCTACATGAAACTAGCATAATTATTGTTAGACAGCAGGTAGCTTGACAGAAGAGGGGATCAGGAAAGGAAATCAAGTCTGAGTTGAAGCTCCCTTTAATAGTCGACGAGCTTAAGAAAGAAGTCCAGAGGATTAATTGTCGCTTGATCTTTGGATGTAATATATATTAAAAATACACTCTTAAGCTGGCACTTGAGCTTGGTCATGGAATCAGGCTGTAACACTGCTTTTTCACATGTCCTCATCAAAATCACTTGTTATTCACTTCTGAAGGCTGTTCATATGGGCAGTTTTGTAGGGGTGCCTAGTGCTGATATGCTTGTCCTAACTTTACTTATGCAGTTGTTCCTGTTTTTTATAAGATAATCGCCACAGAGACATTTTCAGGCACCTGCAAGCTTGCCATAAACAATGAAATATGGAGACATGTACTCCTTCTTGTTAAACTCTATCAAGGAGATTTACTGAAAATTAAAGAATTTGCGAGTATATATCATAAGGCCCTTTGTGATCTTGAATTCTTAATCTTGGCCACCCCCATATTTTTTGAGAGATGAAGTGTGGTTGTTTTTGTGTATGTGTGTGGTTTGTTTGCTTTTTGTTTTTAAGCTGAGGAGTAAATTATTATTGTCTTGTTGCTACTCTAAGGCTGATTAGTATATAAGTTTCTCAGTGAACTCCCTCCTTTCCTTTGAGTTCATAGACAAGAAGGTGCCATTGGCAAGAAATGCTGTCCTATTCCAGACCAGAAGATTCTTTGGGGCAATATCCTTTCCAAGAAGGAAGAATAAGGGACAAATCATTCCTAATCAGATAAAGCCTAACAAAATTATGTTTGAAAACTTGGGAGTGGGAATGATAAGGAACATTTGAAAGTAGGAATATTTTTGAGTATTTGTTTAGGCAACTAAATAAAAAAGAGTATCATGATTTGTTCCTGCACAGGTACTTAACCTGCTCTTACACCGAGCAAATGATAGCTCCTGTAGAATTTATAACAACCCTTCTTGTTTCTAACAGGCATTGTTATTACAGAGGATGAAATGACTGAAACTTAGATTAGAAATATCCTGATTTGCATATCCATCTTTCCTAGCACTGGGATTTTTTGGTTTGATTTCTTTAAGCAGTATTTGTAAAGCTGTAATCTCAATTTATGGTTCTTCTTTTTTTTTTTTTTTTTTTTTTT